>CM070877.1:115662320-115782320 GCA_036365515.1 Torymus aiolomorphi
CTTAAATTTGGCAATTTTTTCCATAAGAAATTTCTTATGGAAATTGATATCAGAAATCTCTATATTCAAAATTCTTTTTTCTGTTGTTTTAATAATTTTTTGAAGACTACGATGTTCATTTTTGGAGTGCATCGAAACATAAGATAAATTCTTAGTTCTGTTGCTAATATGTATAGGTATTAAATCGTAAAATCTGCACTTAATCAAGAACCTACATTGACAACACGATTTTTTATAATCATATAATAGACTACTAAATTTCCAGAAGAGTTTCTTTATATACATATCAAATTTTTTGAAAATTAAATGTAAAATATAACTAAGTTTGAAGTCCAATCTTTTCGTAAGCGCTTCTTCTAAATCCATCTTAAAGAATAGCTAACAATAGGAAGTATCAAAAATTAAAAAATATAAAACTTGCGTATTATTTGGTAATTATGGTGACATCTCTCAGAAGAATCACCAATGTTAAATTCCTTTTCCTCGATGAGTGGTGGTCATTTATCGAAGAATCGGAGTCGTGTTGAGAACCCAACGACGAATATGTATAGTTTTTTAGCAGCAAATGGCAGTCACATTAAAATATATTGTAGGGTTGGACGTTAATGGTTCTACTGCCCATGTAGTAAAGAAAAACAAATACCAATTATTTATCCAACGTTTCGGACGATTTATTTTCGTCCCTCTTCAAGGTCTATAAACAATAAACAAATAAAAAACACAAGTTTACTTAAGAATCACATACTTAAGACGAATAATTTACAACGCTTACCAAATCATATCGTAAAAAACTATGTTTAAGTGGGCATCCTAAGTGACCACTAGTCAATATGAAATTATAAATACGATTTCGTCGTATTTATACTAGACTATGCCACAGTATGAATCATGCAAGGGAGGGGGTAAGAGAGATATGCTATTGTACAATAGAATAGAACAATACAAACATAGAATGGATTTTATAGCTATAACTTATAATTATTAATAAACGTTTTATGTTCTGACTTTAGGAAATTAGTATCAAACTGTCTGTTTAAGCTATTATGTTGTGAGTGAATGTGGAGCATTTCTGATAATAATCTTTTCTTTAAATTTTGTTCCTGATCTAGAATTTTAATGTTATTGAAATCAATTTTATGATTTGTAATCGCTATGTGTTCATATAAAACTGATCTGTCTCTCTTAAACTTACAATCACTTGCATGTTCTTTACTTCTTACAATTAATTTTCGGGATGTTTGTCCCACGTAAGAAGCATCACAATCACCGCAGTTAATTTTGTAAACAACATGAGCTTTCTCATTTTTTTGGTATTTGTCTTTTCCTAATCTAATTATCTGATTAAATTTATTGGAAATTGCATGATTCACACTGTGGCATAGTCTAGTATAAATACGACGAAATCGTATTCATAATTTCATATTGACTAGTGGTCACTTAGGATGCCCACTTAAACATAGTTTTTTACGATATGATTTGGTAAGCGTTGTAAATTATTCGTCTTAAGTATGTGATTCTTAAGTAAACTTGTGTTTTTTATTTGTTTATTGTTTATAGACCTTGAAGAGGTACGAAAATAAATCGTCCGAAACGTTGGATAAATAATTGGTATTTGTTTTTCTTTACTACATGGGCAGTAGAACCATTAACGTCCAACCCTACAATATATTTTAATGTGACTGCCATTTGCTGCTAAAAAACTATACAAGGTGTCCCATTTTAATCGCCCCAGGCAAATATCTTGAAAAGTGTGAGAGATGGAAAAAAACTTTAAAAACAAAAGTTGTAGGGTGCAAAGGGGGTCAGCTAATGGTAACAACGACTTTGACCTTGAACTCTATTTTCAAGGTTATTTCAAGGTCAAAGTGATTTTTTAAAATGATAATCCCTACTTTCGACCACGGAAATGGAAAGATTAGAAAATTTTACGTTCAGAAAGGTCTGATATATTGGGGTTTCAAGGTCAACCAGCTAATTTAATGAGGTCGACCTGAGAATACCTCTAGGAAGGACAAAATTGACCTTGACGTTCAAGGTCATTTTAAGGTAAGTTGATTTTATAAAATGGAACCCCTTATTTTTGACCCTGGAAATGGAAAGAGCGGAAGAATTTACGTCCGAATATGACCTTAACCTCGACCTTGACTTTAACCGTGATCTGGAAGGTTAATTTAAGGTCAAGTTGATTTTTTTAAAATCCCCTTATTTTTGACCTCGGAAATGGAAAGAGAAGAAAATTTTACGTTCAGATGTGTACCGTCATATAGTGTCAAAGTTGGCCCTCTGGGGTCAATTAAGGGTCAAATCGTGCTTCCTGCACATCGCGTTCGATCAGTCAAGAATTTTCTCAATGATATGTATCGTAATCGTTGGATCGGCATCGGCAGCCAAGTACACGAGTGGCCGCCTAGATCCCCAGACCTCACACCTCTTGACTTTTTTTTGTGGGGAGTAGTTAAAGGCAAAGTTTTTGCACATGCTCCAACAACCTGTAACGGAACCGTCTACGATGGAAAATTTTTTTTTTGTATATATTTTTATGCGATGAACCATAGTCATAACCCTGAACACCTACTACCCTACCGACACTATTGCACCAAGGGTTGTAGATGTGACCTGCGCTATGGGGAGTTTCCCAAGCTGCCAAAAAAAAACAACGACGCAGTGCATGCAATTAACCGATTATACCCACGACTACGAGTGTAGTAAACTATATTAGAAAATCTGTTACCAAAGATTATTACTTTTTCTTATGTAAAATAAGTAACTCACTCTAGTAAAAATGTTCACCAGATATTAATTATTGATTATTAATATAACATAGTCATGTATCAATCCGAATAAGAAAATAATATCTACGTGTCACAAAAATTATAATAATAAAACCTTTAGTTGAATTACAATATTTCCGCAATGCAATATTATTTAGAAATACTTCAGTTTGTATTAATTAGTTAGTTATAAATTATGATCGACTTTCTACAAGTATATGTTCTAAATAATAGGTTAAGAATGAATTGCTAATTATAATTTTACCTTTATATGTTTGATTGGATATGTTCGTATTTTTTTTATGTAAATTAACTAAGTTAGCATTTAACAGATACACAGTACACAATACACATTAAATAGCAACCGTTCAGGCGCGGGATGAATAGTTTACACGATATAACATTTGTAAAATAGATTTAAGATTATAATAATTACTTTAAGCCACACTCTTGAAGGACTATTTTCTATACCTGAGTAATAAAACTCATCCCATAATTTTTCTTTTGTTTCCTTTCCTTACTTCTATAAAGGAAACTCACCAAACAGCAAAATATTTGGTTTATACAAAATATTCTTTAAATAAATAAATAAAATTTTAACTAATTAACAAATAAATAAATTAATGTTTTTCAGTTTGAGATAACTATATTTAAGCGCGAAAATACTCTTTCAAAATGTGAAATTGGCTTTAAGGGACGCTTAGCTCGAGCGGATACATTATCTTGATGCTGCAAAACACTTGACTCATACTAAATATAGATACGACGCTTTCCCACGCGGGGACGCGCTTTTCCAAATCATGAATATATACGACCTATACTGTACATTGGAAACATAATTTTACATTATTAGGCAATATCTCTCTGTTACAGATAAAATTGTTTTAACAATTACAAATAAATAACCACCTGTACTTTTGCAACTACAACTTTTAAGCATGAAATGGATTATAACCAACTAATAATGAATAATAATTATAATAACCACTATATCATGTAAAGTAACAAGCTTATTAACCACTAGCTTAATTTTTACCGACTGTGTTTATTTTTATATATAACTTTATCGAATACAATCTCATTATAATTTAGATTTTTAAGTATTAGTAACTTTTATATCGTAAATAACAGTTTGTTTATCCTTATGTTACCATATAAACACTCATACCAAAAATAAAAAACGATAACTATAATTTTTAATTAACAACATGTATATACAGAATTAATTATTAATAAATAACAATTAATTACTGTAATAGCTATTATATTATATAAATCAACAAGTTTTGATAACAAAATATTTAGGTTTAAGTTTATTTTAGATAATTGACTGTTATTATAAATTATCATATATGATTACATTGTAAATTAGATTATTAAGTTAGTAAAGTTTTGTATTGCGAATAACTATCATTAAAATAGTCGTAGCGTTTTCGTTCAAATTTGTAATGTCTTGCTACATAATTATTTAGTAAGATGAATAATTCAATTCTTGGTAGAATATCTAGATTGTTTATTATAGAAAAAGGCCGAGACAAAGAGGGTGTTTTACCGTTACGAACAGCCCCACACACATGGCCCATACTAAAAATAGCTCACCCCAACTTTCTCGTGGAGACGCATTTTCCAACGACTTTTCGGGCCTCAACATACAATAGCACGAGGAAATCATTTTAAAATAACTTTGAATACCTCAATAATTATAAGTAGGAAAATTATTTTATAGCGAACGATAGATTTAGAATAAAGATGAAAATTAATAAACACTACTCTTGTTTGTATTATGTAATGATTTCCTCGTTAGTGTAACTAAAACTCTCTTTTGGAATCAAATAATGAAATTATAACAAGGTTAAAATTATACTATAACCTATATGTATTATATATATATATATATTATTAATGAAGAATTTCTATTTTGTTCATGCAAACCTTATAAAATATATATATAGAAATATTCTAAATAAACAGTAACATGTTTATTATTTTTTTTTTTTCATGTAACATTACAATAAGTAATTGGTTAAAATTCAAATATTTCAAATGAATAAAAAGTCCACAAAAGGGTATAAAACCAGTAAAATAATTTAACGAAATTATTGGAGTTCTAATTAGAATGAACAAATTAATATTTTATAAAGTCTGCATAGGAAATTTCATTAGTTGAATAAAATAATACATTTTATGTGAAAACCATTACTAAGGTCCTACACAGGAAGTCTCGCACATCTGGAAACTCTTATCTTCCCTAAGATGCTGCGTAGCATATACAAACAGCGAAAGTACAATTTTTTCTCAAGAAAACCTTGCGTTTCTTTACCCTGCGACAAATATTATTTTCCAATCTTGAAACTTATAAGACTTATATTTACTTAACTATTTTACATTTTTAATTTCTAACAACACAATTCAGCTGCAATAATTTTTCTTACATTTTTATATAAAGTCCATCTCCAAACAACACTTTAAAAATAACTGTTTGTTCATAATTTCAATGATTTATTATTATTTTTCTTGTGGAAACTTAGTAGTTTTATATTCTTATAATAATTTCATTTTCTAGCAATTACAAACATTTACACCCAAAGCTTGAAAGACTGATTACTTAATTAATCGATGAATAAATATAAAAATAATAAATTTTATGATTGGAAATAATCTAAAAACACATTCTATGTAACCCCTAAGAGAATCATTTATGTCACTGCGTTAATATTAAGTAAAACATTATAATTAAATAAATAATAGCGATATTTACGACAATTTTGTAACCATGTTTATAATATTTAGCTTGACTGTCTAGTTTTACCATTTCTTATGAAACTTCATATTATTGTAAAATTATATTAATTATTTTTCTGTAAAACTAAAGTTATATTTTTCGATTTTTTATATTCACTATAACTCCACTTCTAATCAACGTATAACCACCGCTCAAATTTGTAATACCTTGTCACGGAAATATCTACTGAATTAAAATTATAGCTAATTTGTAAAATTGCGATTTGTAATGATTCTACACAATCTGTAGAAAACTGTCAAAAATAGAGTGACAAAATTGAAGAGTGAGGAGATAGGAATATCTTCTGTCTCTCTCATCTCTCTTTCTCTGTCACTCATATAGCGTTCTCTCTCGCTCTTTAAAGAAGATACGAGCCGCCGGAAAATACCCTAGAGAAGGGATAAGGGACCGCTCTCTACCGCTCTCTGTGTTAAAACATAGGATCTTCCCCACTATCACAGAAATCGACGTTTGGAAGGGATGACGCCCCCACATCATTGGACACCGCTTTTCCACACCACAACATTACGAGATATGCAAAGCATCCCTCGCCGCCGAACTTATCACGTATGATTCGTTCACCAAAATGACGCAACTACCCGATTTGACACCGCAGCTTTTCCAGCCGAAGAAGAGGAGGAGCAACGCATTTAAATACGCTGAACGCGCACTGCTCGCCGGTCAGTCAGATTTACAAGCCTCACAAGCTTTGCTGACTGGTCCAGGGTCAGTCAGATTTACAAGCCTCACAAGCTTTGCTGACTGGTCCAGGGTGCAGTTCACCACAAGCCTCACAAGCTTTACTGAACTGACCAAACAGTGCAGTCAGCAAGAGCCTCACAAGCTTTGTTGATTGTACGTGCAGTCAGCCACAAGCATTCACAAGCTTTATTGATACTGTACACTTATTGAGAGAATTATTTTCAAAAATAAAAAAAAATATATTCAAATCAAAATTTCGGAATTTTACATTTATTCAAAAATCTTTTAAAAAAAAAACCCAAAAGAAAAAAAAAGGTGAATAAGATAAAGAAAATAAAAATAAAAATAAATCTATAATTAACTTTGGATTTTGAATAAAAGCTTGGCCTTGGTCTTAAGGATTTTAAGTGACATCTTTATTCGAAATTACAAGTCATTTAGTGAGACATCTTAAGGAGTCTAATGCAATTTGACTTGACAAAGTAAATATTTATTTATTTATATATAAGAAATTATTGAGAAAATTTATTGAAAATTATAATCGAATTCACTAATAAAAATAAATCTATAATTAACTTTGGATTTTGAATAAAAGCTTGGCCTTGGTCTTAAGGATTTTAAGTGACATCTTTATTCGAAATTACAAGTCATTTAGTGAGACATCTTAAGGAGTCTAATGCAATTTGACTTGACAAAGTAAATATTTATTTATTTATATATAAGAAATTATTGAGAAAATTTATTGAAAATTATAATCGAATTCACTAATAAAAATAAATCTATAATTAACTTTGGATTTTGAATAAAAGCTTGGCCTTGGTCTTAAGGATTTTAAGTGACATCTTTATTCGAAATTACAAGTCATTTAGTGAGACATCTTAAGGAGTCTAATGCAATTTGACTTGACAAAGTAAATATTTATTTATTTATATATAAGAAATTATTGAGAAAATTTATTGAAAATTATAATCGAATTCACTAATAAAAATAAATCTATAATTAACTTTGGATTTTGAATAAAAGCTTGGCCTTGGTCTTAAGGATTTTAAGTGATATCTTTATTCGAAATTACAAGTCATTTAGTGAGACATCTTAAGGAGTCTAATGCAATTTGACTTGACAAAGTAAATATTTATTTATTTATATATAAGAAATTATTGAGAAAATTTATTGAAAATTATAATCGAATTCACTAATAAAAATAAATCTATAATTAACTTTGGATTTTGAATAAAAGCTTGGCCTTGGTCTTAAGGATTTTAAGTGACATCTTTATTCGAAATTACAAGTCATTTAGTGAGACATCTTAAGGAGTCTAATGCAATTTGACTTGACAAAGTAAATATTTATTTATTTATATATAAGAAATTATTGAGAAAATTTATTGAAAATTATAATCGAATTCACTAATAAAAATAAATCTATAATTAACTTTGGATTTTGAATAAAAGCTTGGCCTTGGTCTTAAGGATTTTAAGTGACATCTTTATTCGAAATTACAAGTCATTTAGTGAGACATCTTAAGGAGTCTAATGCAATTTGACTTGACAAAGTAAATATTTATTTATTTATATATAAGAAATTATTGAGAAAATTTATTGAAAATTATAATCGAATTCACTAATAAAAATAAATCTATAATTAACTTTGGATTTTGAATAAAAGCTTGGCCTTGGTCTTAAGGATTTTAAGTGATATCTTTATTCGAAATTACAAGTCATTTAGTGAGACATCTTAAGGAGTCTAATGCAATTTGACTTGACAAAGTAAATATTTATTTATTTATATATAAGAAATTATTGAGAAAATTTATTGAAAATTATAATCGAATTCACTAATAAAAATAAATCTATAATTAACTTTGGATTTTGAATAAAAGCTTGGCCTTGGTCTTAAGGATTTTAAGTGACATCTTTATTCGAAATTACAAGTCATTTAGTGAGACATCTTAAGGAGTCTAATGCAATTTGACTTGACAAAGTAAATATTTATTTATTTATATATAAGAAATTATTGAGAAAATTTATTGAAAATTATAATCGAATTCACTAATAAAAATAAATCTATAATTAACTTTGGATTTTGAATAAAAGCTTGGCCTTGGTCTTAAGGATTTTAAGTGATATCTTTATTCGAAATTACAAGTCATTTAGTGAGACATCTTAAGGAGTCTAATGCAATTTGACTTGACAAAGTAAATATTTATTTATTTATATATAAGAAATTATTGAGAAAATTTATTGAAAATTATAATCGAATTCACTAATAAAAATAAATCTATAATTAACTTTGGATTTTGAATAAAAGCTTGGCCTTGGTCTTAAGGATTTTAAGTGACATCTTTATTCGAAATTACAAGTCATTTAGTGAGACATCTTAAGGAGTCTAATGCAATTTGACTTGACAAAGTAAATATTTATTTATTTATATATAAGAAATTATTGAGAAAATTTATTGAAAATTATAATCGAATTCACTAATAAAAATAAATCTATAATTAACTTTGGATTTTGAATAAAAGCTTGGCCTTGGTCTTAAAGATTTTAAGTGACATCTTTATTCGAAATTACAAGTCATTTAGTGAGACATCTTAAGGAGTCTAATGCAATTTGACTTGACAAAGTAAATATTTATTTATTCATATATAAGAAATTAAAGAAAATTATTCATGATACCTAGTTTATTAACTCGGAGCCCAAGTGTTTACTCTCTATCTTGTAAATTAAATTAATACACAGTGGCTTATGAGCATCAGCTCTCGAGAGGGAAGGGTGAACCTGAGAATAACCTGAGATTGGGTAAAATTAGTTTTTCCTAAAACCTTAAACTCCTGGGCTCGTGACCTACATCCTATCCATACAAGGGACGTAGTGCAACAAAATTGTTCTTAAGGGACAAGTGTGCCGTACCTGTTGGTCCTGATTAACTTTCCAAAATTCCCTACCAACAAATATCTAAAATCACTACTACAAGCGCCTTGTACTTCCAACTCAAAGCTCAACCAAGGTTAATTAGCTAACGCAGCTACGGCCTAAAAGAGCGTAACTCTTAATCGAGTTAACAATCCCAGTCGTGTTGTGTCTTAGGACGTGACAAACCTTAGAGAACATGAGAGGAAGAATTATGGAAGCTTTCCAATCCATTTCAGTGGAAACATTGAGGAATGTTCAAGCAAGCTTCCGAAGAAGGATGCAAATGTGTTTCAGAGAGAACGGACGCTTGATCGAGCATTTGCTGCCTTAGATCTTCAAATGACAGTCTGTTAATCAATCGGCCCTTTTCAGGGCCAATGATGTGCGAAATCCTTTCGGCAACCTCCACGCGGTGCACATTGGATAATGCTAATGTCGAGGGTAGTCTTTCTAATTTTCGATTCATTTGAGGGAGAAAAAATACTTTTAGATTCCAAAGTAACTCATAAAAACAGTGAAATCCACTTCAAAAAAATTAATTTATTTATTATTACCCTTAATTGACCCCAGAGGGCCAACTTTGACACCATATGACGGTACATATCTGAACGTAAAATTTTCTTCTCTTTCCATTTCCGAGGTCAAAAATAAGGGGATTTTAAAAAATCGACTTGACCTTAAAATAACCTTCCAGATCACGGTTAAAGTCAAGGTCGAGGTCAAGGTCATATTCGGACGTAAATTCTTCCGCTCTTTCCGTTTCCGGGGTCAAAAATAAGGGGTTCCATTTTATAAAATCAACTTACCTTAAAATGACCTTGAACGTCAAGGTCAATTTTGTCGTTCCTAGAGGTATTTCCAGGTCGACCTCATTAAATTAGCTGGTTGACCTTGAAACCCCAACATATCAGACCTTTCTGAACGTAAAATTTTCTGCTCTTTCCATTTCCGGGGTCAAAAGTAGGGGTCCTCATTCAAAAAAATCACTTTGACCTTGAAATAACCTTGAAAATAGAGTTCAAGGTCAAAGTCGTTGATACCATTAGCTGACCCCCTTTGCACCCTACAACTTTTGTATTTAAAGTTTTTTTCCATCTCCCATACTTTTCAAGATATTTGCCTGGGGCGATTAAAATGGGACACCTTGTATATATTCGTCGTTGGGTTCTCAACACGACTCCGATTCTTCGATAAATGACCACCACTCATCGAGGAAAAGGAATTTAACATTGGTGATTCTTCTGAGAGATGTCACCATAATTACCAAATAATACGCAAGTTTTATATTTTTTAATTTTTGATACTTCCTATTGTTAGCTATTCTTTAAGATGGATTTAGAAGAAGCGCTTACAAAAAGATTGGACTTCAAACTTAGTTATATTTTACATTTAATTTTCAAAAAATTTGATATGTATATAAAGAAACTCTTCTGGAAATTTAGTAGTCTATTATATGATTATAAAAAATCGTGTTGTCAATGTAGGTTCTTGATTAAGTGCAGATTTTACGATTTAATACCTATACATATTAGCAATAGTACTAAGAATTTATCTTATGTTTCGATGCACTCCAAAAATGAATATCGTAGTCTTCAAAAATTATTAAAACAACAGAAAAAAGAATTTTGAATATAGAGATTTCTGATATCAATTTCCATAAGAAATTTCTTATGGAAAAAATTGCCAAATTTAAGAACGTATTAAACAAACACACGAATTGCTATTTGATTGATTTGTTTGCGAACTTTTATAATACCAAATTAAGCTTTATAATGAAAAAGGTTGAAGAGAATCTGGATACAAAATTAGAAAACTTATATTATCTAAAATAGAAGTCAATTTTAATCAAAAACACATATAGAGGTGATGCTTCATCTAACGCTAGTGCTATTGCCCCGAACCAAAACAATATACAGGTGAATGAACTTCGTTGTCTTATGTCTAATGACAAATGGTTAGTGAACTTGTCAAATGTCCAACTACCTGTGTACGTTATAAATATATTACGACTTGGGGACAAATTTAATTTTACTGTCGATTTAAACAAAAAGAATACTCTAGAAATTATTAAAAATCTAGAATATTTTTTGAACGAAAAAACAGTAGATTCGAAATATTCCAAAAACATAAGAAATAAGATAATCAATATATTAAACAAACATAATAATAAAAAATTTAG
Source organism: Torymus aiolomorphi (assembly GCA_036365515.1). Classification (NCBI taxonomy): domain Eukaryota; kingdom Metazoa; phylum Arthropoda; class Insecta; order Hymenoptera; family Torymidae; genus Torymus; species Torymus aiolomorphi. The sequence goes on from CM070877.1 coordinate 115,673,667, forward strand.
TTTAGATTTTTTCGATAAAAAACTTAAGATTGACTTAAAAAGCACAAAAGAATTTCTAATCAAAGAAAATAATCTCTTAGTAACTCGAGCAGATAAAGGCAATAGTACTGTTGTTATTGAAAAAGACAAATACGTCGAAAAATGATCAACCTATTTTCTGATTCTAAATATTACAATATTATCAAGAAAAATCCTCTTCCTTCATTGGAAAAAAACACTGACGCTCTTATAAAAAACCTAAAACACACAACTATCTTTCAAAAATTACAACCTATCTCAAACAAATGTACAATAGCTAGAGCTTATGGTCTTGTAAAAATACATAAAACCAATTTTCCTGTTAGACCGATTATTTCTGCGATTAACACACCCACATATTACTTATCCAAAATGTTAGCCAAGTTTCTCTTTAATAATCTTAAAAGACCGACTTCACATGTAAATAACAGCCTAGACCTTAAACAAAAAATCGAAAACGTATCTGTACCTGCTGGATACACTATTATTAGTTTAGATGTTATTAGCTTGTTCACAAACGTTGCGGATTACTTAATTTTGGACTCATTAGAAAAGCGATGGAATCAATTGTATAACTTTTGCCAACTCAGTTGTAGCGATTTTATCAATGTTATTAGTTTTATCCTCCATAATAATTATTTTATATTTAATGATATGTATTATAAACAAATTTTTGGCGCTGCTATGGGTAACCCCTTAAGCCCGATCTTAGCAGATATGGTTATGGAGGATTTAGAAAATCGAGCGTTATCAAAAATTTGCTTTCCTGTGCCTTTCTACTATAGATATGTGGATGATATCATTATTTGTGTACCGGAGCGGATGATAGACTATACCGTTAACTTATTTAATAGCTTTGATAATAATTTACAATTCACAGTGGAGAGGTCTAACAACAATAAAATAAGTTTTCTTGATATTCTGATTATTCAAAATAAACAAAAAATTTCCATGGACTGGTACAGGAAACCAACTTTTTCAGGTAGATTTCTAAACTTTAATTCTCACCATCCTGTTAGTAATAAAATTGGTATAATTTGTTCATTAGTTGATAAATGTATTAACTTAGCTGATATACAGTTTCATGAGAATAATCTTAATCTAATTAGAGATTTATTATTGGAAAATGATTATCCTATTTACTTATAAATAAACACATAAATAAACCTTTTTCTACAATTTAAAAATAATAACAAAAATACCTGTAATTCTAATAATATCAATTACAATAGTATTTTGGTTTTTCCATATATTAAATATCTTAACTCTGAATTAAAAAATATCTGCAATAAGAATAACTTAATAATGATCAACTCAATTTTCAATAAATTTAATCAGATAATTAGATTAGGAAAAGACAAATACCAAAAAAATGAAAAAGCTCATGTTGTTTACAAAATTAACTGCGGCGATTGTGATGCTTCTTTCGTGGGACAAAAATCCCGAAAATTAATTGTAAGAAGTAAAGAACATGCAAGTGATTGTAAGTTTAAGAGAGACAGATCAGTTTTATATGAACACATAGCGATTACAAATCATAAAATTGATTTCAATAACATTAAAATTCTAGATCAGGAACAAAATTTAAAGAAAAGATTATTATCAGAAATGCTCCACATTCACTCACAACATAATAGCTTAAACAGACCGTTTGATACTAATTTCCTAAAGTCAGAATATGAAACGTTTATTAATAATTATAAGCTATAGCTATAAAATCCATTCTATGTTTCGAATAATAATACTGTTCACATTTACATATACGCGTCGTGTCATCGTTGTACAATAGCATATCTCTCTTACCCCCTCCCTTGCATGATTCACACTGTGGCATAGTCTAGTATAAATACGACGAAATCGTATTTTTAATTTCATATTGACTAGTGGTCACTTAGGATGCCCACTTAAAGATAGTTTTTAACGATATGTTTTGGTAAGCGTTGTAAATTATTCGTCTTAAGTATGTGATTCTTAAGTAAACTTGTGTTTTTTATTTGTATATTGTTTATAGACCTTGAAGAGGGACGAAAATAAATCGTCCGAAACGTTAGATAAATAATTGGTATTTGTTTTTCTTTACTACATGGACAGTAGAACCATTAACGTCCTATCCTACAATATAATAGTACATTTCGACACGGGTGGGGAAGTCGATTATTTAGCTGGTGTGACTTTTTGCACGAGCGAAGTAAATAATCGACTTACGCACTAGTTTCGAACGGTATTTTATACCACGAGCGCCGAAAAATCATATCGAAGTTGTGATTTTGAGGTTAGAGTAGTATAAATATATATTATAGAACGGTGTGACCTAAGTCCGCACTTAGGTCACGCCTGCGCCTAGCCGTGACTTAAGTAGTCGATTATTGCACCGTGTTTATCGCACTCGCTACGCTCGCGCGCTAACCTCACGGTGCAAAAATGGACTGCTTAAGGTACGGATAGGCGTGACAGCGGACTTAGGTAAACGTGCTATAAAATATCGTACGATACATGTCCCTTCAGTGGCCCACAGCAAGGCGTGATTTATCATCCTCGCTGCGCTCGGGCACTAACATCACGCCGGACAATAATAGGACACTTAAGTAACATGTATCGTAATATACTATTTAAGAACATATGTTTTTTAAATCTAAATTTGCTTAATATATTTTTTGCTGATATTTTACATAAAAATCCTGCTTTGTGGCCTTTAAAGTTACATGAAAATAAGAACAAACGAACACATTTTTTGGATAAGCGATACGAATTTTTTCAAAACAAGAAATCGAATTTTAAACTTTCAAAACGAGAGTATGCGATGCAAAGCAGATATTTCTCACTAAATTTTTTTACCGAAACTTAAAAAAACGGCGAAAAATGTGGTCGGAAATAGTTGATGTATTCAGAGAGCCGAGGGACTGTTTTTTTGTTATGTCTGTAAACTATTTTCACTCGATCAAGAAAATCTTTTTGTGAAAGAAGGATTTTCAAATTGGAAGAAAGGAGAGGAGACCATTTCTAGCCATAAAAATAGCAAAGAGCACCATCGATGCATGATAGATTGGTTAAATTTTATACACGAAGATTCACACGTAGATAAGGGACTTGTTAATGCAATGAAATTCGAAATTGCATATTGGACTGAAATATTAAGGCGAGTTATAGCAGCTATTTATCTAAAACTATATGCGAAGAAATAATTCAGTTAATGGCAACAAAGGTTATGGCGCGTATAAAAGAGGAAATAAAGCAGACGAAATATTGGGGGCTTGTAGTTGACTCTACTTCCGACATTTCCCACGCCGATCATAATTTTTTTCTCGGAAACAAATCAACATAACCTCTTCCAATTTTAACAAAATGTTGTACTCGATAAATGTAATAAGTGGTAAAAATTTTAAGTGGAAAAATGAAAAAGTTTTTGAGATATTAATTAGGTAAATATAAACCGTATTTTCACCGTACTACATGGGCAGTAGTAGAACCATTAACGTCCTATCTTACAATATATTTTAATCTGACTGCCATTTGCTGCTAAAAAATCTAAATATATATTTATACCACTCTAATCTCAAAATCACAACTTTGATATGATTTTTCGGCGCTCGTGGTATAAAATACCGTTTGAAACTAGTGCGTAAGTCGATTATTTAGCTGGTGTGATTTTTTGCACGAGCGAAGCAAGTCCCCACCCGTCTCGAAATGTACTATACTATAAAAATTATTACTATAAATATTGATTTTCTACATATAAAAGAAAAAAGTATAAAAGCCCGGTTGATTTGCTTTAGGAAATGCTTTTAAATTATAATTTACAAATATAACCTTTTTTTGCTAATTAAAAAGTATCGGCTTCTTATATTTCGATTTTTCAAATAAATTAAAAACTAGATTTCTGACATTAGTAGGTACGAAAAAAATTTTAATTTCAAATTTACGCACCATGTTGCTATCAGGTATTTAACAATTAATCAAATCAGTCTTCTTGTGATGACAAATTTAAAAATCAAAATCTAAATAAAACTATATTTATTTAATAAAAATAATTGAAATACCTGTTTCAGTCGAGTATTCTAATTTAGCAATGGTACTGGTATCACTACTATTAGTTTCAGTAGTTTTGCTTAAAATATCGTCGCCAAGAACATCTTCAAAAGAGCTAGAACATTCATTAATAGCCGTATCAAGTTGCGTTATCTCGCGTATTGTTTCAGTTTGCTGCATGCATTCTGACAATTTTAAATCATCTTCTCTATCAATTTCCGACTCAGGCAATACGAAATATTCTGTAAATTTTGGCAATTTAGCTTGAAACTTCTCTTTTTCTTTCTTTAGTTTTCTTTTTAAAGCACCGCTATCGTATTTTCTTGACATATTCAATTCTCAAAAACAAAACATTCAATAAGAAAACGTTAGTTTTTCACTGATTTCACAAGAGTACTGTTATTCACTGTTCACTTTTAATAAAATTTACACTGAAGTTATTAAACTATAGCGCCGTACCTCGTTCTCTAAGATTATTCTTCTTTGCAAAGAAAGTGGAAACTGTTGACGACCAAGTCTCTATGTAACACTATGCTACTGCCCGAAACAAACGAAGCGCTCTCAAAAACAATAACACGCGTCCACACGCGTCGACACGTGAATACCGCCCTTTGCCGGCCGCTTTCCGATTTTCCGCGAATGAGGCTGGGTCGACAATTACGCGAAAATCGCACGCGCGCGTATGCAATTTCTACGTGATTGTGGACCCAAGCCTAACGAATGGTTACCAAAATAAACATTTTCCGATACTTAATTTCGATTGATAAAAAAGTTATATTTCTAATACATATATGATTACATTACAGTCCTCGAACTTCCGTAACTGTAAACATTGGAATTTGTTTTCAATTTCCTTCTAATAATGACCAAAAAATATATAATTAATGAAAAAAACAAAAGAATTTTGTAATTATTGTACTTATATTTCAACAATATTACACTTTTAAATCTTAGTATAGAATAATACTACTTATGTATTATATAAATATAATTATTTGAATATTGCACGCAAAAATATAAACATAGCTCAAGATAACATAATTTATAAAAGATGTTATTGGTAAATATCTGATAAAAAAAACTTAATTTCATAATGATTAAAAAGACTATTAAAACATCAAATGATACAGTTAATAATACATTAAGTTAATTAATATTTCATACTTATTTTAATTGTTTATTGAAATTTATTCTTCTTAATATTTATTGTTTAATTGATGTTTTAGATTTTTTGAAACTTTCTCATATATTTAAGTACAGCGATAATTTTCTCCTATAATTTAAAAATATGATATGTAAATATTGAACATATAGCCTTATACTCTTTCGCATTTCATTTTATACTTACATTTAATTAATTGTTCTATGATTTTGTGTATTAATCATTTGTATGCTTGATGCCAGTATTTGGTATTACGTATATTTTATTAATTTTTTGAAACTCCGTGCGAGAAGTTCGATTTCTCGCACGCTGCGTTAAACGATGCGTGCAAAAATCTCACTTCTCGCACGTCGTGTCAAAAAATACGGTTCGACACTTGTGTGAGAAGTTGATTTTCTCCTCGGGTGACCTTTTCACCCTCGCTTCGCTCGGGTGCAAACAGTCACACGAGGGGAAAATCAAATCCTCGCACTAGTATCGAAATGTACTATTTTGAAACTCCGTGCGAGAAGTTCGATTTCTCGCACGCTGCGTTAAACGATGCGTGCAAAAATCTCACTTCTCGCACGTCGTGTCAAAAAATACGGTTCGACACTTGTGTGAGAAGTTGATTTTCCCCTCGTGTGACCTTTTCACCCTCGCTTCGCTCGGGTGCAAACAGTCACACGAGGGGAAAATCAAATCCTCGCACTAGTATCGAAATGTACTATTTTATCATTCATGCGTGAAAAGTGGGCTATATCGTAACGGTTTTCCGTGTGGATAAGTAGCCAATATCACACGTGTGCGATATTTTCTCATATCGCACGCTGCTAGAGGTGGCGGCTGCGCACTAGTCTCCTTACATATACGCATACCTCCTCCTTACATACACTCAGTGCTACTCGAGACGCAGCGCCCTCGATGTGCAGTGAATAAACAGTCACGCTACAGTCAAATGACGAACTGTTTAATCAGCGACAGATCAATTACCGTGTAAAGGTATAACACTAGCTGAGATTTCTGAGATTTTGCTAAGAAAAGAATGAGTAAGTATAAAAATAATAAACACAACCAATAAAATTGTACATTTCGTGATACACAATTTCTTTATATGTATACACACGCCATATCAAAAGTAAAATCTCAGCATCTAACCTCAAAACCTATTTTCAATGAATCAACATAAATTGAATAAATATTTTCCTTTTTAGGTTAGGTTTTCTTACTTAATAATACGACATAAATATTTTTCTGACTGAAGCCCCCCCCAACCCCCCCGTCCTCCGCTCAAAACACGCACCCACGCATTCACGCATTCATGATAAAAAATAGTATGAGCAACTCGTGTGTAAAAGGAGCCAATAGCGCTACTCAAGCGGCTTGCTCGCACTCGCTTCGCTCGTGCTCTCAAACGCCGCCCTCGTGCGCTATTGGCAACTTATCCACACTTGCTGCACAATATACTATTCTATCATCGCTTATTATTTATTATTTAAAGAGAAAAATTGGTATCAGGAGTATTATAACTAATCATTAAATTAATTTACGATTTTCTGAGATATTCTTTTTTCACGATCACATAGCTTTTCTTAAAAGATTCCGTAAATTTAAAACCTTATTTAGACTATTAAACGTAAAGTGCATTTTATATCATTAAAAAAATTGATTTTGATTCAAACAGGAAGATCGGTGGCGGGGACCCCTTCAAGTCAGGGCCCGGGGCTCTAGCCCACCCTAGCCCCCCCCCCCCCCGCCCCTTCATCCGGGCCTGACTATTTCTACCCTAAGGACACATATAATAAATAACATACAAACTTTACATCTCCACCAAATTTCAAAGAAATTAAAACAATTTTTCTCTATTTATCATGCAACAAAGAAAATAACTTTGTAAAATGTGAAAATTTTGAATATCAAATATCTCAAAAAGTAATCGTACAATCTTGATGAAAATTCACATACATAATATCTATATCACATACAAAATTGTTTATAGATCTGGAGTTGATTCATCGAGCCATTCTCGAGAAATTACGATTTGAAAAAAAGGTTCAAAACATTTTAATCTCAAATATCACTGAAATTTATGGACTAATCATTTAGCCCAAATAACTCAGCCGACAGCTATCCAAAATCTACCTCTACGATGAATTTCAAAGCGATTAAGTCAATTTTACCCCCGTAATCGTTGGACATACAAAACTCATTTTTTTCATTTTTTAATGTTTACGTTTTTATTAATAACAACAGAACCCTGATAGCTAGAGATTTTATTTTCTTTAGAAAATATAGGTATTTTAATTCTCTTTCGAGTGCTACCCATCCGATTCACATACATCGAGCCGTTCTCGAGAAATTACGATTTGGAAAAAAGGTTAAAAAAATTTTAACCTCAAATATCTCTGAAATTTATGGACCAATCATTTTGCCCAAAGAACTCGACCGAAAGCTATCCAAAATCTACCTTTATAAGGAATTTTGAAGCAATTAAGATAATTTTACTCCCGTAATTGTAGGTCATACAAAACTCATTTTTTTCATTTTTTAATTTTTACGTTTTTATTAATAACAACAGAACCCTGATAGCTAGAGATTTTATTTTCTTTAGAAAATATAGGTATTTTAATTCTCTTTCGAGTGCTACCCATCCGATTCACATACATCGAGCCGTTCTCGAGAAATTACGATTTGGAAAAAAGGTTAAAAAAATTTTAACCTCAAATATCTCTGAAATTTATGGACCAATCATTTTGCCCAAAGAACTCGACCGAAAGCTATCCAAAATCTACCTTTATAAGGAATTTTGAAGCAATTAAGATAATTTTACTCCCGTAATTGTAGGACATACAAAACTAGTTTTTCTCATTTCTCAACTTTTTTCTCAAAAACTAACCAACAGAATGGATTCAAATTTTTGCAGATTATAGCTATTTATATTCTGCATTACCATGATTTTTCTCAAAAAAATTGACCGTTGAGTTTGGGAGTTACAAGCTTTAAAAAAAGAAACACGTTTTTGTTAATAACAAAAGAATCGTGATAGCTAGAGAAATTTTCATTTTTTTTTAAAATATAGGTTTTTTATGCCCTTTCGAATGCTACCCATCCGATTCAAAAATTTAAATCCGATCATTAAAAAAATTCAAATATAATTTTTTCGAAAATCAAAAATTCGACATTAAACAAAAACCGCTGCTTTAGCAGAATGCTTTCTCAAAGAGAATAGTTAAATTACATCAAATAATTTTTTTAAATGTATATTTTAAAATAAAATTTAATTTTTTCTACATATCTGATTTTCAATAAATACATTATTCAAAATGATCTAGAAAATTATATTTAAAATTGTTATGTATTAATTATTAAATTGCAAATCAAGACCATTCAGAAAAATAGGTCTACTTCTGATAGATATCCAAACCCAGCGACGAAAAATTTTATTTTCGATTTTTCAATATTTTTCTTTATTTTTTTTAACCGATTTAATATTATTCGATCGGGCCGACAAAAATATGGATAGATAGGGAATTCAAAGGCCTTTCTGAAAATGGGCCTACTTCCGTTCGGTATACAAATCCCGCGCCGTAAAAAATTATTGTCGATTTTTCAATAGTCATCTTTATTTTGTTTAACCAACTTAATATTATCCGATCAGGTCGACAAAAATATGGATAGATAGAGAATTTCAAGGCCTTTCAGAAAATGGGCCTTCTTCCGATCGATATCCCAACCCGGCGCCGTAAAAAATTATTTTCGATTTTTCAATATTTTTCTTTATTTTTTTTTTAAGCGGCTTAATATTCTCCGATCGGGCCGAAAAAATACGTATAAATAGAGAATTTCAATACCTTTCAGAATATGGGTCTTCTTCCGACCGATGTCCAAACCCGGAGCAAAAAAAATTATTTTCGATTTTTCCATATTTTTCTTTTTAATTTTTAAAATACTTAATAGTATCCGATCACCTATATAATTGAACTTGCACAACTACACAATAAACTCCATATACCTGCAAAAAATGAACCTGATGTTTCGAGTTATGCTGCACACAAATTTATTACACACACACACACACACACACACACACACACACACACACACACACACACACACACACACACACACACACACACACACACACACACACACACACACACACACACACACACACACGCACGCACACACACATGCACGCACGCGCACAGACATTTTCCAGAAAATGCATATTTCGACTCAGGGAGCTCGGAAATATAGAAAATCATCGAAATCTCAGAGTCGAAAAATTTCACCGTTACAAAGCTTTCTCTTTGACAAAGCAAAAATCAAGGAGCCTGGGCTCGTTACGAATTTTTAATATATAAATATACTGTTTATTTAAAGTATGTAAAAGATTTATTTTATAACTAATTTAGAATAATTCATCATTTTTTTTTTAAATGGGATTAAGATTTTTTTCTTATGTAATACATATGTCTTGCGTTGTTAGTCGTGCTTTCAAATACTTTGAAAAAACAAAACGTCAAGTAAATTGATCTGAATTTCGCGATCTAAATTTTTGGTATTAATGAAACTAAATTCATTCTATTCTTTAAGAAAAAATTATTACTAAAGAAATAGTTTATAATTCATAGGAGGATTTATTTCAATAGCTAATGTGCATATTTTAGCATTAAGTTATTTATTTAATCTAGTCCAGAAGTGGAATAACTTTCAGTTGTTTAATGGCATCTTCAATTTATTTTATTGTAAAGCGATTGTTTAATTCTTTGTATCTGCATTAATTGTCTGTTTTCATAGCGTTCACCCGAATGGTCTAGTTTCTTAGCTATCGACCGAGTTTTTGGGTTTCTTAGCGTTTAACTGAATTGTCTGGTTTCTTAGCCGACAATTTCATTTCGCGCCGCGAAAACTAATACATTTCGAAAGCTGCCCGCGAGAAGTAACACATTTCAAAAGTTTCCACGAAAACTAGCACATTTCGCTCCTTTGCCGTGAAGACTAGCACTTTTCGTCGTCCCGCCGCGAAGACTAGCACATTTCACCGCCTTACCGCGAAGACTAGCATATTTCACCGCCTTACCGCGAAAACTAGTTCATTTCACCACTTTGCCGTAAAGATGAGCGCATTTCGGTACCTTCCAACAATCTGGTGGCTGCGTATACAGGAGGAAGTACTTTTTCTCATAAAATCGGCACTTTAATTGTACGGAGGAAAATAATGTTTTTAGTATAAAAATCAGTTTGGAATCAAATAGGTGGGAAAGCAAGTTCCACGCATAGCAGCATAGTGGAGGCACGTACACAGGTTACTATTTATCAAATTACCAATCAAATAATTTCTACATTCAAATAAGCGAGGGAAGCGAATACCACGTAGAAACGTAGAGGCACGCAGATAGGCTACCTATAAAACTATTGGGTTTAGAAATTATTTGATTGATAATTTTATAGGTAGCCTGTCTGCGTGCCTCCACTTTCCTGCGTAGATCTCGCTTCCTCCGGCTATTTGGATTTATAAATAATTTTATCGACAGTTTTATAGATAGCCTGGCTTCGTGCCTCTACTTTCCTGCGTGGAACTTGCTTCCCCCGCCTATTTGGGTTTAGAAATTATTTGATTGAATCTTGATTCGTAGCCCATCTACGTGCATCGATCACCTTCTCGGAGCTTGCTTTGCACGCCTATTTGCGTTCAAAAATTATTTTTTTTTAACGGAGTGTGCGAAACTCGCCTTTTCGTGCTTGTTTTGCGTGCGCGAAGTAGCTGTTTTACACACGGCGTGCGCGAAGTACGCGCATGCGCAGACCAATTTACTTTGCGCACGCTTCTCGTAAGAGCGTGCGCAAAGTACGCCGCCTCCACACTTAAAAATATCATTAAATTTAATGCACCTTTAATGTACACTCGTGCATTAATTTTCATGAATTTGTAACTTAAATATCATTTCATGCACATCTACCATAAAATTAATGTAAATCCATACAATATTAATGAAAGTATATTAAAATTATTGTACCTGTACATAGAAATTATTGTACGAGTACATGCAATATCTGTATTGCATGAAAATTACGAGTGTAAATTAAAATTAATGTCTCATGCACAAAATTTAATGAATATGATGATAAAAATTACAGTTTACGTGCATTAAAATTAATGTTGAAGATAACGAAATTTAATTACATTTCATAATATTTCATTACATTGTACGAATAATTAAATCAACTAAAGAACATTAAATTTAAAGTGCCTTGCTTTAAACTTCATGTACATAAATACAAATCATGCAGTTCACGTGCATTAAAATTAACGTGAATGTGAAAAAAATTTAATAAACTTTATATGAGATTTCATGACATAAAACGAAAAAGGCTTTTCCAGTACTGAGCATTAAATTTGAGAAAAGATCCATTGAATTTCATTCACATCTGCATAAATAACATAGTTCACGTGCATTAAAATTAAAGTGATGATATTAAAAATTTAATAAACTTTATACGAAATTTTATGACAAAACGAAATAGTATATTACGCACGATGGGAGGAAAAAACTTGGATAGTCCACATCTCGTGTAAATTTCCACCCGAGCCGAAGGCGAGCTGTTTTACTCCCGTGGTGCGTATACCATTTTTTCCTCACACCGGGCCGAAAGCCGGGCGGGAATGAGGCACTTTCGGCCCGGTGTGAGGAAAAAGGATATTCCAGTTCTGAGCACTACATTTGCTAACGATCCATAGAATTTTTTTCCCATCCGCATAAATAATACAGTTCACGTGCATTAAAATTAATGTGATGATATTAAAAATTTAATTAATTTTATATGAAATTTCATGACATATAACAAGAAAGGCTATTCCAGTACTGAACATTACATTTAAGTTATTGTTCTTTTAATTTTATGAACATTTTCATAAATATTACTATGCAAGGGCATAAAGATTACTGTTAAAGCAAGGCAAATTTAATGCATCTACATAAAATTTATATACTTTTTACAGTAAATGTGTTAAATTTAATGAATATTTACATTGAATTACAATTACGTGTGCCTTAAATTTTACTATCAAAAAGAAATTTTTTATCGCATCTACTTTAAATTTGTTTCAAGAATTTCAAGTGTACAATTAAACAAAACACACTAACCGAAACCATGCATACACTCAAAGCCCAAAGGGGAAGATGAAAATAAATGATTTCGCTACGATATCTACGAGTTGGAGCAGCGGCTCATACGGTTAAGGCATCCAGTCGAGACTTTTTTTTTAAATATTAAGCATTATTTAAATTGTATGTTATTTCAAGCAACATACATTTGGAGTCACTTAAAAAATATTGTTAGATAAAGGTTTTAATCAAAACAGAAAGGTGCCGGTATGGTAGAAATCTTGTTAGTATTCAACGTTATAGCAATGTTCATTAAAATTAATGCCGAACTAAAGAAAATTGAATAAACTTAAACATAAAATTTCATTAGGAGCAATGATTGGCACGTAGTTTTCTCTAACTTAATTTATCGCTCCTACAAGTATATAATACTATTTCAAATCTAAAATATTTTTATTCGTTCTAAATGTTTTTTCAATGATTTAAAAATTCATTATTATTTAAAAAAAATAAAACAATGTTGTCAAGCGCTCCTTATACGTAAATACTACCCAGGCGGAAATGATCTTCTATAATAAAAGTAAAAAAAGTTTATAACTGATATTAACAGATTATAAAGTCAGGATTTGAGACTTTTATAAAAGTCTAAAACTATTATAAATAGTTATAAATAGTTATTTACTTTTTTAAGTTTTTTGGATTGCCGAAAAATGTGAATATTTGATCAGTAAAGAAAAGTAAATAACTATTAATAACTATTATCAATTTTTAATAATTGAAAATAATTATTTTAAACTTATAATTAATAATGATTTCATATAATAAGAATTTTAGAATGATTTTAAAGTTTAAATTCATTCAAAACTATTTATAACTATTAATAACTATTATTATCAAATAAAAAAAGTTTATAACTGATAATAACTTTTTACAGATTGATTTTATGGTTATCCACTGCAGCCCAAAAAAGTAAATACAAGTTTATAACTGTTATAAACTTTTTTTAGCTGTTCATAACAGAAAAAAACTGTTGATAACTTTTATAAACTGTTACTATAGTCTCAAATCCTATCTTTATAAACAGTTATGAACAGTTATAAACTTTTTTTAAATTATAAAAAGTCGTATATTGTTATTAATAATTATTTGTAAAGTTTTATTTTCGCCTGGGTATGCTCAGAAATTTTTTTGAGTGATTTTATTAGCATTTCCATCTGATATGCTCGTTTAAAAACTAGATCAAAATTATACAAATGCAGATTCCTACTTACCGGCATTGCGGTTTTTATTTAATTAAATAATTTCTAAGTATTTTTTTTTTTAAACAGGATTGTCAGGCGCTCAGTATATGTAAATACTATACTCTAAAAATTTTTTGAGTAATTCTATTAGTATTTGCATGACATGTACACGTTCAAAAATTATCGGTATTTCACATCACCTTAATTAACTTTACATAAAATCGAACTCGTTTACTTAAAATATTGTTGAAATAAATAATTCTTAAAAGCCATTAATATTTTAGTTGAATAATCAAAATGTAATATCAATTGAATTAATATGGATAATGCACCTTATGTAGATGAAAATGTCAAACTTCTTCAAGCGAGCGATAGCGTAACGGATAGCGTGCGTGCGTAGTAACCCAAGGTTTGCGGGTTCGATTCTCGGTTAGGTCGAAAATTTTATGTAAGTTTTTTTCTGCGATAATAAAAATGCGATTAATTAAAGAGACAAGTTCTTTAATGAAAATGCGAAAATTTATAATATTAAAAAGTTATATGCATAAATTAACATTGTTGCTGGAACAAAAAATACTGATTTGCATAAATTGTAATGCAGATTTGCATTAATTGTAATGCGGATTTGCATTAATTACAATGCAGATTTCCATCAATTTTGCACACATTATAATGCAGATTTGCATTAATTGTAATGCAGGTTTGCATTAATTTTAATGCAGATTTGCATTAATTGTAATGAAAATTCGCATAAATTGTAATGCTGATTTACATTAATTGTAATGCAGATTTTCCTTAATTGTAATGCAGATTTGCATTAATTTTCAGTTATTTGCACATTTATTTTCAGGTAATTTCATTAATTTGGTTTTAATTTACGTACTTGAAATTTGCTTCATACACATGTTCATTAAATTTAATGCAAATCCTTTTAACAGTGCAGTGCCCGGCTTTGAACCTCCACTGTAAAAAATGACCGTAAATTTAATGCACTTTTAAGTTACAATTGTGCATTAAATTTAATGAATTTGTAACCAAAAGTAAATTCCTTTACAAAATATTAAAGTTAAGGTATTTTTAAGTTAAATTTAATGCATTTACATAAATATTCATATATCGGTAAATGAAATTCAATGTACATGTACTAAATTACAAGTGTAAATTAAAATTAATGCATTGTTTATAAATATTAATGTAAACATCTGTAAATATTGCAGCACAGGAGCATGAAAATTAATGTTAAGGTAAATCGAATTCAATAAGATTTACATGAAATTTTATTACACGTAATAAATAAATAGTTTAACTCACGTGCATTAGATTTACAATACCATGAATTAAACTTCATGTTCCTCATAAATATCGCTGTAAAAGACCATGAAAAATCATGTTAAGGCGATGCGAAGCCCTCCATTACCGACGATAGCAGGGACCTGTTTTTCTCGTTCAATTTTGAGTGTTGACTGCAACGCCTCATAGTGGACTAAAACCAGATTCTTTTTAATAATACCGTAGTTTTTCGCATTTAAATGTCAGGGCGCATCTAATAGGAGGTCCAGGTCTTCAACTTAGCTGATGACGATGTCTAGGTGGTGCGCTCCGTAGTTTTTTGCATTTGATGTCGGAGCGCATTTAATAGGAGGTCCAGGCGTTCGGGGTAGCCGATGACGATGTCTAGGTAGTGCGCTTCGTAGTTTTTTGCATTTAGATGTGAGGGCGTATCTAATAGATGGTCCGGAGGTTCGGCGTAACCGATAACGATGTCTAGGTAGTGCGCTCCGTAGTTTTTTGCATTTAGATGTTAGGGTGCATCTAATAGGAAGTCCAGGTATTCGGGGTAGCCGATGATGGAGTCTAGGTTGTGCACACCATAGTTTTCGTTGTCCACTATGTTCTTGATGCGTTTAAATCCTTAGTAACGAAACACTACGGAGCGCTACTATTTGGACATCGTCATTGACTACCCCGAACACTTGGACCTCCTATTAGATGCGCCCTGACATCTAAATGCAAAAAACTACGGAGTGCACCACCTAGACATCGTCATCGGCTAAGTTGAGGACCTGGACCTCCCATTAGATGCGCCCTGACATCTAAATGCAAAAAACTACGGAGCGCATTACCTAGACATCCTCATCGGCTACCCCGAACACCTGGACCTCCTATTAGATGCGCCCTGACATCTAAATGCAAAAAACTACGAAGCGCACTACCTAGACATCGTCATCGGCTACCCCGAATACCTGGATCTCCTATTAGATGCGTTCTGACATCTAAATGCAAAAAACTACGGAGCGCATCACCTAGACATCGTCATCGACTAAGTTGAAGACCTGGACCTCCCATTAGATGCGCCATTACATTTAAATGCAAAAAACTACGGAGAGCACCACCTTGACTCCACCATCGGCCACCCCAAAGACCTAGACCACACATTCGATGCGTTCCAACACCTAGTGGTAAAAAAACTACGATACGCACCACCTAGACACCGTCATCGACTGCCCCGAACACCTAGAACACGTATTAGATGCGTCCAGAGACCTAAACGAGAAACTACGAAGAGCAGCACATATTTGGACAATAAACCGCGCGTTGCCTGAAGCAGGGCTGAATCAGGGCTTTAATTATTTTATTGATACTTTTAGAATAGCCTATCTGCGTACCTCCACTTTTCTGCGTGGATCTCGATCGCTTCCCCGTCTATTTGGGTTTAAAAAATATTTTAATGAAAACTTTATCAGTAGCCCGTCTGCGTGATAAATATTTGTATTAATTGAAAATTACGAGTGTAAATTAAAATTAAAGTATCGTTTATGAAATTCAATGAACATAAGGATAAAAATTAAAGTTCGCGTGCTATAATATTCATTCAAACTTATTGCAATTTAGAGTTCCGTTGCATAGCGTATTGTATAGCGTAATGGTTAGAGTATTTGCGTGCGAATTGAGCGTCTAGGGTTCGAATCCCCGTTAGGTCGAAAACTTTATTTGTATTTTTTTCAGCTATTATTTGTTATAAATATTGTAGCGTATTTATTCATCAATATTCTTTGTTAATATTCTTTGTTAATAATATTACTTGTTAGTTAATAATATTAAAATTTATTAATAATGCAACAAAGTGTAAGATTTATGTTTTTTTTATCTTCGTAATACATTGATTTTTAACTATTTAAATTTTATATTAAATAATAATTTATTTTATTTAAATTTATTAAATAAAATTTTTTAATTTAAATTTTATATTAATAATAATAATAAATAATAATAATTAATATTAAATTTTTAATAATTAATTAATCTGTTCTAAATTATAATACACTTGCAACAAATTTAAAATTAATAAATAAATAATTAATTATTAATTTATTTATTAATTAATTAATTTCAACTACGTGTAACTTAAATTTCATGGGGCGGTGTAGTGCTAATCGTGCCCAAAGACGGCAAGACCTTCGCGGACGTGGTGCAGACGCTACGTACGGTTGACACCTCTGATAACAACCTCAAAATCAGAGGAGTCACAAAGACGAAGGGCGGCGCCGCACTAGTACGCACCAAAGGAGATGAAAGCACTCACGGAAACCTGAGTGGACGTCTCCTGGAGATGCTAGGCGAACAGGGGACAATCAAGGACATGACCCGAAAAGTGACACTGGAGATACTGGACCTGGACTGCCTTACAGATACTGACGAAGTACGAATCGCACTAGACGGAGTACTGAACCCGGGCGCGGATAGACGGGTCTCGGTCCTCGGGACAAACAGCCGAGGACAGAAGATGGCTATCTGCGAGCTCGGAGACCGAGACGCGACACGGCTACTCGAGACGGGATGTATAAAGATAGGGTTTGTCAGCTGCCGAGTGAGGACCCGACTGATGGTGCCGAGATGCTACAAGTGTCTCGGCTACGGCCATTACCGTACAAACTGTAAAGGACCGGACAGACGCGACTGCTGTTGGAAGTGTGGAAAAAATGGACACAGAGCTGGGGCCTGCACAGGTGCTCCCCTCTGTTTCCTGTGCCCATCACAGGAAGGCGGATGGGCAGCGCACGTTCCGGGCACGGCGCTCTGCACCGCATTCAAAACAGCGCTGACGGAGGCAAGAGCGAGACAGAGGACCGTTCGCACTTAACAAGACGACGACAGTGCTCCAAGTCAACTTGAACGGCAGTAGCCTGGCTCATGCCTTACTGTCCCAGCTTGCCGAGGAGATGAACGCGGACGTTATAATGATTAGCGAGCCGTACAGAGACAGAGACAGCCCGACTTGGTTCGTTAATACCTCCCGTTCTGCGGCGCTGTGGTTCCGGGGGCGGGCCAGGTCGCGTATCACAAGCCAAGGGAGGGGCGAGGACTACGTCTGGGCTCGAGTGTCTGATGTGACGTATGTCAGCGTGTATCTCACTCCGAACTGTAGCGCTGCAGAGTTCGAACGAAAGGTGGTGGCCCTCGAGGACGCGCTTTGGGGCATCCCCGGCCCCGTTATCTTCGCGGGGTCGTTAACGCCAGGGCCATTGAGTGGGCCATGACGACGACGAACAAACGTGGACGGCTGCTGTTGGAAATGGCCGCGAGGCTAGACCTAACAGTAGCAAACGTGGGACAGGCGACGACGTACAGGAGACCCGGCTATGGCGCATCCATCCCAGACGTGACCTTTGTGACGACTGGACTTCTCCGAAGTGTCGAGGGGTGGCGGGTGTTCGAGGGCTACACGGCTAGCGACCACCAGTACATCATCTTCGGAGTGACCGACAAAGCACAGAGCAGAACAGGGACCGCCCCAACTCCCGCGGGATGGAACATGAAAAAAACTACACGTTGACAAACTGACGGCACAGCTGGACAGGGAACCAGATCCGACAACGGTGATCCCTCGCGGCATCGGTGGTAGGGAAAAGGCTGAAAAGCTAACAGAGGAAACGTCGGGGCTCTTGAGACGGCTCTGTGACGCCTCTATGCCAAGAAAACGGACGAGACGTGACAAAGAACCGGTGTACTGGTGGACCGAAGATATCACGCGCCTCCGACGCGAATGCCTACGGCTCCGACGGAGGCCCCAGCGCGCCCGCGACAGAGCGGACGCGATGGCCCACTCGGAGGAGTACCGGTAGCACGCAAAGAACTGAGGCGCGCTATCAATGACAGTAAAAAAGAAAGTTGGACCAAACTAATTAACGAGGTGGACTCAGACCCTTGGGGAGCGGGTTACAAGATCGTCACCCGCAACCTGGGAGGCAACAATCCACCGGTAGTCAAGGACGAAGAAACGATGGACAGAATCATTGACGGACTCTTCCCTACACACTTGGAACAAGGGTGGGGGGGCGACGATACTGGCGACGACGAGGTGCAGGAGTTCACCCGGGGTGAGCTTAGCTTGGCTGTTGCGCAGCTCTCGGCGGGGAAGGCACCAGGTCCGGACGGTATCCCAGCGGAAATCCTCGGGATTGTTGCAAAACGACGCCCGGAGATACTCCTGAACCTATATAATACATGCCTGGCGGAGGGCGTGTTCAGCAAAGATTGGAAGACGGCGCGGCTGATCCTCATTGATAAAGGAAAGGGTGGGGACCCGGACTCGCCGTCATCCTACAGACCGCTGAGCTTGCTAAATACACTTGGCAAGCTCTTCGAAATACTCCTGAGACCGCGAATCCAACAGGCGGTTCGGGACGCTGGCGCCTGAACGACAGACAGTACGGGTTCAAACAAGGACGGTCGACGATAGGGGCGATCCAAAAAGTGATCGACTCCTTTGACAGAGCACAGACTAGACCCCACAAGAACAGGCCAATAGTGCTCATGGCAACACTCGACGTACGAAACGCTTTCAACTCGGTGAGGTGGACGGACATCGTGCGGGCATTCTCCGACGCTTTCCCGCTGCCTCCATACCTTCTCCGAATCCTCAAGGACTATCTACGAGACCGTTACATTACGTACGGGACGCAGACTGGGGTTAAGAAAAGAAAAATGACGGCGGGAGTAGCGCAGGGCTCGATCCTTGGCCCCGATATTTGGAACGTAGGTTACGATGAGGTGTTGGATCTTCCGATGCCGCCGGGGGTCTATCTGGTCAGCTACGCAGACGATCTGGTCATCGTCATCACGACCAAGGATACACGACTGGCTCAGATGAGGCTGACCCAAGCCACGAGACGGGTGGACGAATGGATGCAAAGTCGGGGACTACAGCTGGCCATGCAAAAGACGGAGTTACTATACCTAACTAGGAGACGGATAGGCACGACGATACTCATGACGTTGTGCATCCTGGACGGTCCGCCAAATATCTAGGGGTGACCCTGGATACGAGGATGACCTTCTGGCCGCACATACGTGGCGTCGCTGAGAGAGCGGCGTTAAAGACCGCCGCCCTCGCCCGCCTCATGGCAAATACGAAGGGACCGAGACCGAGCGTACGACGACTGCTTATGACAGTGACCAACTCGACACTCCTTTATGGGGCCGAGATATGGGCGGACGCGACGCGAATAGAGAAGTACCGCAAAAAGATCGCGGCGGTACAAAGACTGGGAGCGCTGCGAATCG
The DNA here is from genome assembly GCA_036365515.1 of Torymus aiolomorphi. Lineage (NCBI taxonomy): Eukaryota > Metazoa > Arthropoda > Insecta > Hymenoptera > Torymidae > Torymus > Torymus aiolomorphi. The sequence goes on from CM070877.1 coordinate 115,693,766, forward strand.
CGTGCGCGTACCGCACTGTCTCAGAGGTGGCGGTACTAGTGATCGCAGGGGTTGTCCCAGTAGATCTTCTCGCTCTCGAGCGGAAGAGGATCTACGAGTACAGCAAAGAAAGGGGAAGAGTGAGAGCCTCCATAGACGCACGGACGACGACGCTGACATCCTGGCAAACGCGATGGACAGACAGCGACAAAGCCAAGTGGACGAGACGCCTCATAACGGACGTGCGACTCTGGCATAAGAGAGGAGCTGGGGAGGTGAATTTTTACCTGACCCAGTTCCTATCCGGACACGGATACTTCCGCCAGTATCTGCATCGGATGGGAAAGATAACGACCCCGTCCTGCAGGTACTGCGGACATAATAGAGACGACGCGGAGCACACATTTTTCGTGTGCCCCCGCTGGATAGTCGCGAAACACAGACTACAGACGAAGACAGGTGACATCACACCGGATAACGTCGTGACACTGATACTGTCAAGCAAACAAAACTGGGACGACATAGCACGCTACGTGACTCACGTACTACAAGGCAAAAAGACTGACGGTTGCCTTGAAAACTGATACAGAAGACGAAAAATAGACAGACCAGACAAGATATATAAGATTGCAGTAGGGCATAGAAACGCCGACCGGTCCGAAGTAATCTGTATAACAGTTCCGGGCCGGATTCCGGTGAACGCCGCGGGAAAGGTTTTGGGTGCTTAGGGGGTAGAAATCCCTCACACCGCGGAGCCCGATGCTTCGTGATGGTCTTAGTGGGCCCCCCTCCATGCGGTAAGCAAGGACGGGGGCCTCGGAAGATTCACCTAGCACCTCGGAAAAAAAAAAAAAAAAAACTTAAATTTCATGCATTGGATTGAAATTTCAGTACTTGCATACAATTAAACGGGAATTCTAATGAATAAAATTTCATGTAAATTTGCATTAAATTTAATCAACGTGTACCTTAAATTTCATGACGGACATTAAATTTTTTTCAAGCCCGGTCATAATTTTTGCTTCCAGTACATTTGCATGAAATTTCATGCACAAATTTTTTACAGTGCCCTTATCTTGTCCTTGACTCATGTGATTGTCGCTCTCGCTTTGCTCGAGTGACAAACTTCACACTCGTCACGTATGTACATAACCATTGTTCTCTGAGTTTCGCTCACTCCGTTAAAAAAAAAAAGTTCGAAACATATGGGTGAAGCGCGTTATCGTTGTACGGGTGTTTTTGTCGCTCGCGCGACAAACCATACCCGTGCACCCACTTCGCACACTTGTATCGAAATGTACTATACATATTTAAAATATCAGCGGCAGCCCATGTGGTGCCTCAACTTTTCTACGTAGATCTCGCTACCCCCGACTATTTTGCTTTAGAAATTATTGGGTTGAAACCTATGTAGCCCTTCTCCATGACTCCACTTTCCTGCATAGATCTCGCATTCCCCGCTTACTTGGGTTCAGGGAACTTCTACATCGATGCGGCTGCGTGTGCGCACGCCGTGTATAAGGTATATATATATATATATATATATATATATATATATATATATATATATATATATATATATATATATATATATATCAATATATTTTCTTTATATATATATATCAATATATTTTCTTTATATACAATTAATGTAGTTTTCTCAATAATCTATTCTTTCGTTTCAGAAATTAAGAATTAAAAACTACTCTTAAGCGTTACATCTGTATATACTATCATCCATAAAAAATATGAAAAATACCCTATTAATAAAACATATGAAAAATATAAATTATTAATTTTATATAATATTCATGAAAAAAGTGAACATTTAAATGAGGGAAGTCTCAGGTACGGCTGAGGGGGGCTGAGGGGGTCAGGGGGCGAGGGGGGGCTCTGTCATACTAAAAATAACGTAAAAAAATCCACAATTTTACGTTATTTTGAGGGGGGTCTGAGGGGAGGGGGCGAGGGGGGCGAGGGGGGGTCTGAGTGACACAAATAACGCTTACGACTATATTATATATATAACGATATATTTTATTCTATTTTTTCCACATCACCTTAGAGGTAACTAGAAAGATGCGTTTTATTTTTAAGTGGTATCCCCAGTAGGCCTAATCCACTGTCTATGTTACTATAAAATTTTGAAAGGCATGAAAAGGATACAGCCACGGATATGTGAAACTTACGAAGAAGTTGACGATCTCAGACACAATAAGATGGTCCTTGGATATATACGTAAAGCATATGTAAATAATAGATTGAAAATATCTATAAATGATTTTAAAGATGTACATAAAGCAAAATTCTAATAATATCAAAGTTGTGGATACATCTATAACTCCTTTGGATAAACTTTTAGAAGGATATAAATCTATAGTCAGAAGTTTTCTCTGAAAGTAATTCATATTTAAAGAGGAAATTAAAGAAGGAATAAATGGTAACATTTAACGAAGGAAATTTAAATTATCAATTATAATTAAAAAGATTTACCATATTGGAAAGTGATTAATATTTAAAGAGGAATATTTAAAGAGCAAATGGAGGAAATGTAAATTACGAATAATAAGGAAAACCTTGGGCCTTATCCGTAATGTAGATATTTCGAATATGTGAAATTTATGAAAAAGTTAATGATATCAGATACAATAAGATTGTCCTTGGATATATACGTAAGATATATACGTACAATTCTATGGTTGTACCATATAATAATTTTTTATTAAAAAAATATAAATGTCACATAAATGTTGAGTATTGTGCTTCGATTCAAAGTATAAAGTATATTTTTAATTATATTCATAAAGGTTGTGACAAAGCACTTTGTAAATTAAAAAAAATAAATACAGATGATGAAACAGATGTACATGATAAAATTACTCAATTTATAGATGGTAGGTATTTGAGTCCAATGGAAGCAGCATGGAGATTACAAGAATTTCCTTTATGTGGTAGAAGTCACATCGTAATACGTTTAGCAATTCATACCGAAAATAAACAAAATATAATTTTCGAAGAAAATAAAGAAGAAAAAGCTTTAGATAACTGGAAAACTACATTAACTTCGTAGTTTGAATTAAATAAAAAAGATGAAAATGCAAAAAATATTAAATACGTTAATATACCAAAATATTATATTTTTAAGAATAAATCTTGGATAAAACGTCAACGAAAACTGAAACATTTTGCTATAGGACGTTTAAATGTAGTATCTCCAAGACATATTGAAAGATTTCATTTAAAATTAATTTTAAATCGTGTTAAAGGCGCAACATCTTTTGAAGAATTACATACATTTGAAAATAAAACATATAATACTTACAAAGAAACAGCAATACAAATGGGTCTAATTGAAGATGATTTACAGATTGATAAAATTTTGAAAGAAGCTTGTGATATAATGTTACCTGTTCAATTGCGTAAATTTTTTACTTGGTTCTTAATAACCGATAACATTAATGGTAATACTATTTGGACAAAATTTAATAAATATTTTACAGAAGATTTTGACAATAATAAAAATAACCGGGCTCTTCATCATATAAACGAAATTTTAAAAGTTGAAGAAATGTCTTGTATAGATTTTGGGTTATCTGAACCTGACAAAATTTTCGATACAAATAATGAAAATAATAAAGAAAATATTTTATTCCGTAAACAAATGTTTAATAATTTAATTTAATAATAATAATAACTATTTGTCTATAGTCATTTTATTTATTCTAATCTCACCTATTCAATAAGCACTCTCTACAAATGGTAATAATTTTGTTCATGACTGTACAAATAATAATATTGTTAATAAAACTTCCTACGAAAGTATAAAATAAGGCAAGTATAGAAGTTTTTTCTGTATAATCTATAAAATAATATTTATGATTTTTTAAAAGAAGTCAAATAAATACTAGTAAAAAAGTCTTTTACTTCTTTGAGTCAATGTATGCTCAACAAATTATATGTAAGTACATTCAAATTGTTCACTACAAATCAAACAAACGAAAGTTATGAAATCAATTATCGATAGTCAAGTAATGCAAACCATTCTCCGAAAAACTGTATGACTATGTTCTCAGAAATGTATTCAAATTTCTTCATTCTTCTATACAAATTAAACACAAAAAAGTACTGAAATCAATTACTTGTAGTCAAGTACCGGCCATAAGAACTTTTCGTACCTCGCGTATAAAATTACATTTTACTTAATTACATAAAGTACTACATAACGCCCAAGAGGCCCAATAGCTCACACACTCCTACAAAACTTTATAGTACCTACGTACTTTACGCCAGTGTGGGCGAAAATTATTTTAATTATATAACTATAATGCCTTCTTTTTATTTCTAAAATTCATAAGAATTTTTTCAGGTATTTACGAAAAGTCAAAGCTTGTATAAACAATTACATAGTTATCAACACATCACTATTTTTCATTATTCCTTCTCAATTTTGAACTTTCTATAATATTACGCATCTTGGAAGGACGAGAGAAGTCTAGAGCTGCTCTAGCAGGGTTGATCCTCCGATCTCCCGTACATACTTGGCGGGCCCGACGGTTTGCAGTTCAAGGTATAACATGGTCATTTTCATATAAATATTCATATGTTTAAAGAGATAAAATGTATAAATGAGTTGCTTCTACATATTAACTACTGATCTATGAATCTATCACTTTGTTTTTAAATAGAAAGTACAAACCCGCGTGAAAATATATAAAATCTCATATGAGATCCCATAATATATAAAATTGCATATGACATCACATATAAGATCTCATACGAGATATGCGCTGTCTGAAATTCTCATATGAGATCTTATATGATATTTACACGGGGGAAAAAGGTATAAAATATGTTGCTTATAAAACGCTTAGTAAAATGTAAAAGACTTTTGAGCAGGCTATAAATTTATATGAATTTTTTATTTTATTCTCGTTTAAAAAGGACGGACACAAGGAAAAATATGTTTGATAATGAAATATAAATCATGATTCTGCACATTTACGGATATGTTGTACTTAACGGTATCAAGTAAAAATTAGAGCCAATGTAATTATTTATGGTGGACTTATAGGTATAAATATTGTTAATCAATTTATGCAAAAATTTAGTATTCTACATTTAAGTAGCCCACGTAACTGCAAACCGTCGGCCCCGCCAAGTATGTACGGGAGGTCGGAGGATCAACCCTGCTAGAGCAGCTCTAGACTTCTCGTGTCCTTCCAAGATGCGTAATATTATAGAAAGTTAAAAATTGAGGAGGAATAATGAAAAATAGTGATGTGTTGATAACTATGTAATTTTTTATACAGGCTTTGACTTTTCGTAAATACCTGAAAAAATTCTTATGAATTTTAGAAATAAAAAGAAGGCATTATAGTTATATAATTAAAATAATTTTCGCCCACACTGGCGTAAAGTACGTAGGTACTATAAAGTTTTGTAGGAGTGTGTGAGCTATTGGGCCTGTTGGGCGTTATGTAGTACTTTATGTAATTAAGTAAAATGTAATTTTATACGCGAGGTACGAAAAGTTCTTATGGCCGGTACTTGACTACAACCCTGGCGGAAATTATAAAATGTAAAAAACTGTAAGTAAATGTAAGAAAAAGTAAGAAAATGTAAATTAGTGTAAGAAAATGTAAGAAAATGTAAACAAACGTAAGTAAGTGTACTTTTTTGTTGGATTTCGGACACTTTTTACGTTTTCGTACACTTTCTTACATTTTATTACAATTTTTAACTTTTTTTTTAGTATCTTACGTTTCCTTACATTTATTTACATTTTATTACTTTTTCATTTTTATCCTTAATTATAAAATTACTTTACAGTTTTTTACAACTTTTTACAAATTCTTATACATTATTATATTTTGTTACAATTTTTTCACGTCGTTTTATATTTTTTTATTTTTTATTACATATTCCTACACATAATTATACTTTTTTATACTTTTTGACGACTTTTTACATTTTTTTACATTTTTTTACTTTTTATTACATATTCCTACACTTTATTATACTTTTTTATACTTTTTTACGGTTTTTTATATTTTGTTATACTTTTTCACGTCTTTTTACATTTTTTTTACATATTCCTACGCTTTATTATATTTTATTACACTTTCTCACCTCTTTTTACATTATTTTACATATTCCTACGCTTTATTATATTTTATTACACTTTCTCACGTATTTTTACTTTCTTTTATATTTTATTGCGTATTTTTTGTTTATTTACATTTTTATACGTTCTATTACGTATTTTTTCATTTATTTACAATTTTTTACATTTTATTATGTATTATCAACTATTTTTTATGTTTTCTTACATTTTTATATTTTTAAACATGCTATTTTTATCTATTGCATTTTTTATTATAAATTTCACAATCATAATTACAAAAAAAACTGCTGTGTAATGTATGTGCTATATAAATTTTGTAATACGGTAAATTTCAATGCATAAAATATGCAATGTTCTAGCTGACTCTGTCAGTCTACACTGTGTAGGAAACTATTAAATAGGTAAGTCTCACTGGGTAGAAGTCTGCGAAATACATAGTGATGTATTTTAATACAACAGATATCCTGAAACGAGTTCTTACACCCTGACTAAACTTAGAAATTAACTAGATGAGCTAATATGACCAGCGACAACTGCTTACCGGTATCGCATCTAACCACACACACAGCACTTTTATTATATCCCCCAGTTCCTATTACCTATCCCCTCACACTCTAAAGCACTAACACTCAAAGATCACTTAGAGCTACAGAAGCAGCAAAATAGGGCTGAACGGTCTGGGCTGGCACTATTCCAAGGATGCCAGTCTGCTGTACGTCAGTAACCACGCCACCTGGAAGGACGATACTGACAGAGACCGTCAGTTGTGTATCAATATCAGGGACTGCCTCAGCCTAAGAATCAACAAAACACATGAGCAGCAGATCAGTCCCTATTCTGAAGGACAACCGAGGAGAGTTGAGCTCCTAAAAATCACGTATGACTAATAAATAGAGGACACAAAAAGCATACCATGCAAATGAAAAGTCTTCAGCAATGGATGTTGTTCACTCGCTGTACCAGCTACCTGTAACCACTAAAGGGAAAGGACTGGTGGAGACCTTCAACCGTTGTTTAACTGTACACATAGTCACTAGTATCAGAGCCAAACAAGGAAAGTTGAGCACCTAGAAACCACACATTAATTAATAAATAGATGACCCAGACAACATTTCCACACCCAAGAAACAGTCTGCAGCAGTGCCCGTCGTTTACACTACTCCCTACCACAGATACCTGCAACAAGAGAAAGTACCATCAGCTCACCCATCAGAGAGTTAGGAACGAGAAAGGGCTTACTAAATCTGCTCTCGACGTTGAAACACTGCCTTCCCATCTCCGACGAATCATCGTTAATCGGCGGACACGATGAAAGGGATGACATTCACCACGGATGCAGTTGTTGACATCACACATAGCAATACACCATGGACACATGCGCTCAACGGCATGTCGCACTCGCACTACTCGCTATAGAGTAGCAGAAAGCGCGCGGGGTCCATATCTTATCCTATAGATATATCTTATACACAGGGAGCACTCGCGGTCGCGCGAGTCGCATGTGTTTTCCCGCTGTAGGTACTTAGTGTGCGAACATAGCCTAGCCGAGGTAGCCGTTACGACTGCAGCAATAGTACTCATGCACGCAGGTCGCAGGGCTAAGCCAGATCAGTATTGAGCTTTCTCCTTCTGTTTTTCTCCTTCTCGCGGTATTAGTGTATATATGTGCATATGTGCCGGGAGTATTTTTTTTTAATTGAGATTGTATATATCTATTTAGGGGGCGTAGCTCCCCTAGTTAGATATGTTAGTTCTAACGAAGTAAAAAATTAAATATATAATAAAAGGCAAAAAATGTAATAATTTGTATAGAAATGTAAAATGATGTAAAAAAATGTAAGTTTCTGTAACAAACTATGAAGTGATCCACATTCTTAAATTTTCTTGTATTATTTTTTTTCAGGTTTTTTTATGTTTTGGTTCCAAGGTGATGAAAAATATAATATATAATAATAGGCAGAAAAAATGTAATAAATTGTGTAGAAATGTAAAATTATGTAAAAAAATGTAAGTTTCTGTAAAAAACTGTAAAGTGTTACACTTTGTTACATTTTATTACATTTTTTTGTTCTTTTTTGACATTTTTTTTACACTTTTTCATATTTTTGTTATAACAAAATAAAAAATATAATATGTAATAAAATGTGAAAAAATGTAATAAATTGTATAGAACTGTAAAATTATGTAAAAAATATAAGTTTCTGTAAGAAACTGTTAAGTGTTACACTTTCTTACATTTTATTATATCTTTTCATTCCTTTTTTACATTTTTTTACACTTTTTTACGTTACGTTAAAATAAATGAAAAAATGCAAAATTTTAAAAATGTAAAAAACGGTAAGAAAATGTACGAAACTGTAAAAATATGTAAGAAAATGTAAGAAAGTGTAAAAAACGTCCGAAATCCAATATAAATATACGATTACTTACATTTTCTTATGATTTCTTACGTTTTTTTACAGTTTATTACACTTTTTTAACATTTTCGATTTCCGCTAGGGAAGTAATTGATTTCAGTACTTTTTTCTGTTTAATTTTTATAGAAGAATGAAGAAATTTGAACACATTTCTGAGAACATAGTCATACAGTTTTTCGGAGAATGGTTTGCATTACTTGACTATCAATAATTGATTTCATAACTTTCGTTTGTTTGATTTGTAGTGAACAATTTGAATGTACTTACATATAATTTGTTGAGCATACATTGACTCAAAGAAGTAAAAGACTTTTACTAGTCTTTATTTGACTTCTTTTAAAAAATCATAAATATTATTTTATAGATTATACAGAAAAAACTTCTATACTTGCCTTATTTTATACTTTTGTAGGAAGTTTTATTAACAATATTATTATTTGTACAGTCATGAACAAAATTATTACCATTTGTAGAGAGTACTTATTGAATAGATGAGATTAGAATAAATAAAAGGACTATAGACAAATAGAAAATACTTTAAAAAATTGTTTTTAAAAGTGTTTATAATAATTGTTTCAAAAAAATATTTAAGCTTTCAGTCAAGTTCTTTGTAGAGAGTTGGACAGTTGTTGAGAACAAGATTGTTTGGATAAAAACATTAAACTTTTATTAGTATTTCAACAGAGGATTTAAAGTTGTTAAGAAAGATAACAATAATATATTTTTCTTTGTAGCTATCGCAAGGAATAAAAGAAAAAAGTACAAGTTCTCAGAATTACAATTCAAATCTCTGTATCACCTGATTCTCTTGCTTTTATAAAACTCGAAGCTCAAAGTTGGCTGAGAAGTTGCGTTCTCATGTCAACTACCTTTTCCACAGCAGCCAGTGGTACAAAGTTTTTTAAAAACTACTCTTTCGCATCTATTTCTCTGAAATCACCTAATTCTCTAGCCTTTATGAAATGCGAAGCTCAAAGTTTGCCAAGTCAACTACCCTTACGTAAGAGCACCTGATATTAAGTTTTTTCACAAAACACTCTTATGCATCCATTTGCTCTTGTTTTTTTGACAAATTATTATTACATTATGCTAAAATTTACCTCTAGCCTTCTATTGCACATTCTAAAGCTGGAATTAGTTTCATTATTTTGGTATCCACATATTTCTTTTTCATAATATTTTTTTTTTCATCATATACATAATCTTGTAAAATTAAAAACACAACCAGTTGATGAATTAAACATTATTATTATCTGAATATTGTATAGAAAATTATGTACTGAAAACTTCTCTGAAACATTTTGACATCTCCTACCGTGAAAAAATTATAAAATAGATTAACTGAGCACTTTCATTCCTTGAAATTTTCGCAATAACACATCATTTTTGCTCTTTTCAGTACTTCCATGTTCATTAGACATAATTTTTTTATTGGCACTTGAATAAATATGTACAACAGCACAGCACTGTTATCGACTAAGTTTTTTAAAGATGACAGATGCTTTTTAAACCAAGACTCAGACCAATATTTCAAATAGGCATCATAAATTATATTGTATATTCATATCCTCACGTGTCACTCAGAAATATTTTCTTCTATGCTAAAGCTTATTATGAAGTGTATGAACCTCATAACGTGTAATTATTTATTAATGCACACTTGTTCTATTTTCAAAACATTTCAAACTGATTTTAAGTAGAAGTTTTAAAATTTGATATAACACTTCATGCAACACATTTTACCAGTATTTTATTTTTTTTATATTACACAAAATACTAATTAGATGTCATTTTTTAATCACTATGTTATTTGTTATCAATAACATTTGATTATATATGCACTTCATGCAGCACATCATACCGGTATTTTATTTTATTTATTACACAAAGCACTGATTAGATGTCATTTTTTAATAATCACAACATTTTTAGTATCAATATAATTTTCAACTAGATAGACGAACTATGAAAATCACAATTTTCTTTTCTTATTTTGAAAAACTTACTTCAATACATAATACTTTTTTTGTACTTTGAATCCAATACTGTCTAAATAAACATCTTGGTTGTTTGTTTTATGTGTTATTCATTGAAAGCAATGAAACTGTCATTTTCTTCATTGACATCCAAGTCCTCTATTCGTCCTGTCAAATATGAAGACAAATTTTGAATATTCTTTTAAAATTCTATCTCATGAAAAATTTTCATGTTGAGGATACATGTCTTGAAAAATATTGTCATAAATAGTATTTGCCTGCTCTTCCATAGGCTAATATTGGTTTGGTTTTTATTTCTTGAGTAGTACTATATTCTTACGAGTACTATCTTCTTTAATATAATTCTATTCCTAAGCGTCTGTTCTTGTATTAAAATAACTTTTTCTTGTCCATTAATAAATAATAAAATAACCAGCAGGGTCATGAGGACACTCGTTCATTTTTGCTAATTCAAAATTAGATTTTTCAGACAGTACACAATTAGAACACCTCAACATTATTCGCTATATTATATATTCAAAATAGAATGAATAAGGCTTTCAGCATTTGTCTACATTGTACAATTATCCAAGTCAATTCAAAATCGAATTTCAATGACTGTAAAACAATCTTGTATAATCTGTAAATATAAAAAAATTCACACAAAGTATCAATTTTTAAAAAATGATTGTAGCCATTTAACATTTAGCTGTTTCAATACTTATCTAATAAAAGTTATTTGCCCCTTTGATGCACGTAGGTATACATTCTTATTAGTTTAGTTGGCTTTCTTAGATCTTTGAATAACTACTATTTCTAACCTATACATACTCTGGCGCTGGCGCTGGCGCTGGCTCTCTCTCTCTCTCTCTCTCTCTCTCTCTCTCTCTCTCTCTCTCTCTCTCTCTCTCTCTCTCTCTCTCTTTCTCTCTCTGTATCTGTTCTGTCGTCATCGCCATTCATTCATTATTAGTATATGTGGTCGGATAAAAATGCTATAGTATGTACTGTCGGAAGAAAAATGTATAGTTTATGAATCTTATGGAGAAACATGGAGAAATTTTAGAATCGGAAACCAGACATAAAATTGTTCACTATTTAATTCAAGTGTTAATAAGGGAACAACAGTCAACTGTACATAGCAATGGCGCAACAATTTGAATTATTAAAGGAAATACACGAAGAAGTAATTAGAATGGAAGATGCTTATAATGACCTTCAAACACTTAATGAAGCAATAAGTAGTAAGACGAATTGTATAATGTACGTTAATATACGTAGCTTAAATACTAATTTTGATAAATTACAAATTCTTATTAAGAGTTTGAAGGTCAAACCTTATGTGATTGTTTGTTCGGAATCTTGGAATCTTGTGCATTGTAAATATTTCAAATTATCTGGGTATAGCATACATTATAATCATAGTAATATTAACAAATCAGATGGTGTCGTTGTATTTATAAAAAATAATGTAAATAAAACTTCCGAAGTAATAGAAATCAATAGGTTAAAAATTCTACACACAACTATAAAATTAAGTAATAATAGTAATCTTGAAATTTCTGCAATATACAGATGCCATGATCTGCCCTGTCTAGAATTTATTTGTAATCTAAAGAAACTCTTAAAATTAAAAAGAAATGTTAAAAATCATCTGATTATAGGAGATTTCAATATAGATATTCGAAAAGTTAATAACATCAGTGAAGAATTCTTAAATAATCTACTTGAGCTAGGTTATTTCCCAGGGTTTATAGGTACAACGAGGCCATATAATGATGATAATAGTGGAAATGGTACATGCATCGATAACATATTTATCAAAAGTGATTCGATTAATACTAAGACTTTCAAACTAATGATACCAACACCAGATCATTATCCGTTATTTGTTAAAATAAGCAAACCTCAGCCCACTAAAGACACTGATAATAAGATTTGTTACAACTATAAAAAATTATATAATGTTGCATGCAGGACAGATTGGAACTCTTTTAAATCGATGTATGATCCAAATCAAGCTATTAATGCTGTCATAAATGAAATTCAGGACTGTCTGGAAAAAATAAAGTACAAAGTTAAAGTAAATAGTAACAAATACAAGCAAACTGCAAGATCAGATTGGATTACTACTGCAATTATGATCTCATGTGAAAAAAAAGAGTACTTATATAACAAAATGAAAAATGATCCATATAATGATATTTTTAAGCTGGAATTTAGAAATTATGTCAAAGTACTAAACAAAGTTATTAAGGATGCTAAAATAAAGCACGAGAATAAAGTAATTAACGCCAGTTGCAATAATACTAGACAATTATGGAAGATTATTAATTCAAAAATAGGCAAAAAAGATAGTAAAAATAATAACATGATAAACCAAATCAATACTGATAATAATGAAACCATCAAGGAATCTAGCAAAATTGCTAACTACATGAACGATTATTTTAGTAAAGTAGGAGAAGTACTAAGTAAAAATATCAAAACACCCAAACATAAAAAAATAAAGTTACCCCCAGTCAATACAAACACAATATTTATAGGACCTACAAACTCAGCTGAAATACAAATAATCATAGAAAAAATGAAACTTAAAAATGGTGGTGTAGATGGAATAAACGCAAAAGCACTAAAAATAATATCAAATCTAATTTCAGATACTCTAGCCTATATTTTTAACATATGCATTGAACAGTCAGTTTGGCCAGATGCCTTGAAAGTTTCTGAAATTGTACCGTTACATAAATCTGGTAATAAACGAGAGGTATCAAATTATAGACCGATATCCTTAATATCTAATTTAGCAAAGATTTTTGAGAAGTTAATTTATAATAGATTATATAATTTCATTTCCAAAAACAAACTATTATCCTGTAAACAGTATGGGTTTATAAAAAATAAAGGTACGAAAGATGCATTAAGTTTCATTACAAACAAAATATATGAAAATTTAGATAAAAGTATTCCTATAGCAATTACATTTTTAGATCTGGCTAAAGCTTTTGATACTGTCAATCATAAAATACTACTTGATAAACTTTATAATTACGGAATACGAGGCAATGCATACCATCTTATTAAAAATTACTTAGATAACAGATATCAAAAGGTTAGGTGGATCAAAAGGAAAGTAACTATACAAAAATTAGTACAGGAGTTCCTCAAGGAACTATATTAGGACCTTTGTTATTTATATTGTATATCAACGATCTCTTAACTGTAATGGAGGATGACTCCACTTACTCTTATGCTGATGATACTGCTATCGTAGCAACTGGGAAAACTTGGAAAGAGGTTGAAATAAAAATGAACAAGTACTTAGATGAGGTTGACGATTGGCTTGCACTGAATAAGTTATCACTAAATATAAAAAAAACTGTGTACATTACATTTGGAAACTATTGTGATAGCGTACCGAATAATATCAACATTAAGATAAAAAATAATAATTTAAGGAGAGTAGAAGAATGTAAATACTTAGGCCTGATCTATGATTATAATTTAAAGTGGGATGGCCATATTCAATATATTATAAATAAAACAAAATATCTAATGTTCATTTTTTACAAATTAGCAAAATTTATGCAAACTGAAACAATGAGAATGATATACTATGCACTCTTCCATAGTATTATTCATTATGGTATTATCGCATGGGGAGGAGCTTATAATAACAATATAAACCTATTACAAAACGTACAAAGAAGATTAATAAAAATTATTAATAAAAATAAATTTATTCAAAACAATCCATTGAACATAAAGCAAATGTTTGCATTAGAAGCTTTAAATTATAATCATGATACACTAAAAAAAATGTATCTTGAATCAAGCAGTATTACAAGAAATAAAAGTATAGCTATACCCAAAAGAGATAAAACAATTAGTATAAAAAACAGTTACATTAATGCGATTATGATCTTCAGTTTGCCAAAGGAGTATAAAACATTGAATAGCAAAAAGTCATCCACCAAAAGAAAATTTAAAGAATGGATTAAAGTTAATTTTTGATCTTTTAAACTTTTGAATTAATTCCTGTTAATTATTTACTAAATGTTAGACACACATTTTATATTTTATATTTTGTTATACTGGCCGAATAATATATTTTTTTTTTACACAAAGCGATATATATATATACTATAGTTATTTAGTTTTAAGTTTAAATTTAAGTTTAGTTTTTTGTAACATCAGGGCCGCACACAGGAAATATTATTTTCCTTTTCGGAATTACGTTTCTATGTAATTTTCTGATATATATTAATAAATAAATAAATAATATCTCTAATATGAGAACATCTTTTTACATGAAACTTTTTGTGCAACATAGTATGATAAAATAGCATGATGTTATTTTAATTTGGGTGAATATAAAAGCGATTGAAAATTGCAGTAAATATTTCAATTTCTCGGGCATCCATTTCAATGTATATGTAGCGCGGTCGACCCTCAGGCTTCTTCTATACTTGCCTTCGGAGCGCTCCCGCGCTCCTTGATTTAATAGTCAATTAAACACAGATTAAAAAACAATTTTTACACAAATATTAAATAATGAACATAAAATTAACTTTATTGATGGTCCTGGAGGTTCAGGTAAAACGTTTTTATATAAAACTTTAATTTATTATTTTTTGTCAATAGAAAAAAAATGATATCAATGGCTTGGACTGGTATAGCATCTATACTATTACCAAAAGGTATGACCAGTCATAAAACTTTTAGATTACCTTTAGATTTAAACAATATTGAAAGTGCATTTTTAAAATTTGAATCAGATAAAAAAAAATTTCGTGAAGTTTTTGCGATTATTTGGGATGAAGCGTCAATGATTCCACGTAAAGCTTTAGAAATTGTTGATAAAACTTTACAAGATGTTTGTAATAATAATCTACCATTTGGAGGAAAATTATTAATTTTAGGAGGTGATTTTAAACAAATTCTCCCAGTTGTTAAAAATGGTTGTAGAAGCACAATAATTCAAGTAACAATAAAATATTCAAATCATTGGTCATTATTTAATATAATGTATTTAAAAAAAAATATCCGTTCAAAAGATATCATGTTTGCTTCATTTTTATTAGATATTGGAGAAGGTAAATTTAATTCATTTGTTGTACCTGATAGTTTTAAAACAAACGATGTTTGTTTTACAATATATGAAAATATAAATTGTAGTATATCAATAAATAGTGTTATATTAACATCACATAATGAAGGTGCAAATATTTTAAATAATAAAATTTAAAAAATATTAAATACTGAAGAAAATACGTATTATAGTTTAGATTATGCTACACATAAAGATGTAGATTTATCTGATGATAACATCCATATTAATTACCCGATTGAAACTTTGAACAATATACGTGAAGGACTACCACCACATAAATTAAAACTTAAAATAAATACTATTGTACTGTTAATAAGAAATTTAAGTATTAACGATGGATTATGTAATGGAACACGATTAAAAATTAATAAATTATTTAAATACAACATAGAAGCAGAAATAATAACAGGTGAAAAATCTGGAAATATAGTTTTTATCCCTCGGATTACATTAAACACTGGCAATTCTTCATCATTACCGTTTATTTTATATAGAAAACAATTTCTTTAATATTAGCGTTTACTATGACTATTAATAAATCACAAGGTCAAAGTTTTGATAGTGTTGGAATATATATTAGAAGACCTTTATTTTCTTATGGTCAATTATATGTAGCATTCACTACTAAAAATTCTCAGGTGAGATCTCAGGTGAGATCTCATGTCAAAATCTCATGTGACCTATGACAAAAATTTTTGGTGAAAACTCAGGAGAGATTCTCACCTGAGATTTCACCAGAATTTTTTTTTCTTTTTTTCTTCAAGATATTTTTCAACCTGGAAATTTAATTAATTATAAGATTAAGATTTGAAAGTCAAATAAGATCTCAGGTGAGATTCTCACCTGAGTTTTCACAAGAATTTTTTTTATTTTTCCTTCAAGATATTTTTCAACCTGGAAATTTAATTAATTGTAAGATTAAGATTTGAAATGTAAGATTCTCATCTGAGTTTTCAGCAGAATTTTTTTTTCTTTTTTTCTTCAAGATATTTTTTAACCTGGAAATTTAATTAATTTTAATATTAAGATTTGAAATTCAGATGAGATCTCAGCTGAGATTCTCACCTGAGTTTTCACCAGAATTTTTTTTTCTTTTTTTCTTCAAGATATTTTTCAACCTGGATATTTAATTAATTTTAAGATTAAGATTTGAAATTCAGATGAGATCTCAGGTGAGATTCTCACCTGAGTTTTCACCAGAATTTTTTTTATTTTTCCTTCAAGATATTTTTCCACCTGGAAATTTAATTAATTATAAGATTAAGATTTGAAATGTGAGATTCTCATCTGAGTTTTCACCAGAATTTTTTTTTCTTTTTTTCTTCAAGATATTTTTTAACCTGGAAATTTAATTAATTTTAATATTAAGATTTGAAATTCAGATGAGATCTCAGGTGAGATTCTCACCTGAGTTTTCACCAGAATTTTTTTTTTTTTTTCTTCAAGATATTTTTCAACCTGGAAATTTAATTAATTTTAAGATTAAGATTTGAAATTCAGATGAGATCTGAGGTGATATTCTCACCTGAGTTTTCACCAGAATTTTTTTTTTCTTTTTTTCTTCAAGATATTTTTCAACCTGGAAATTTAATTAATTTTAAGATTAAGATTTGAAATTCAGATGAGATCTCAGGTGAGATTCTCACCTCAGTTTTCACCAGAATATTTTTTTCTTTTTTTCTTCAAGATATTTTTTAACCTGGAAATTTAATTAATTTTAATATTAAGATTTGAAATTCAGATGAGATCTCAGCTGAGATTCCTACCTGAGTTTTCACCAGAATTTTTTTTTCTTTTTTTTTTCTTCAAGATATTTTTCAACCTGGAAATTTAATTAATTTTAAGATTAAGATTTGAAATTCAGATGAGATCTCAGGTGAGATTCTCACCTGAGTTTTCACAAGAATTTTTTTTATTTTTCCTTCAAGATATTTTTCCACCTGGAAATTTAATTAATTATAAGATTAAGATTTGAAATGTGAGATTCTCATCTGAGTTTTCACCAGAATTTTTTTTTTTTTTTTTTTCTTCAAGATATTTTTTAACCTGGAAATTTAATTAATTTTAATATTAAGATTTGAAATTCAGATGAGATCTCAGGTGAGATTCTCACCTGAGTTTTCACCAGAATTTTTTTTTTTTTTTCTTCAAGATATTTTTCAACCTGGAAATTTAATTAATTTTAAGATTAAGATTTGAAATTCAGATGAGATCTGAGGTGATATTCTCACCTGAGTTTTCACCAGAATTTTTTTTTTCTTTTTTTCTTCAAGATATTTTTCAACCTGGAAATTTAATTAATTTTAAGATTAAGATTTGAAATTCAGATGAGATCTCAGGTGAGATTCTCACCTCAGTTTTCACCAGAATATTTTTTTCTTTTTTTCTTCAAGATATTTTTTAACCTGGAAATTTAATTAATTTTAATATTAAGATTTGAAATTCAGATGAGATCTCAGCTGAGATTCCTACCTGAGTTTTCACCAGAATTTTTTTTTCTTTTTTTCTTCAAGATATTTTTCAACCTGGAAATTTAATTAATTTTAAGATTAAGATTTGAAATTCAGATGAGATCTCAGGTGAGATTCTCACCTGAGTTTTCACAAGAATTTTTTTTATTTTTCCTTCAAGATATTTTTCAACCTGGAAATTTAATTAATTATAAGATTAAGATTTGAAATGTGAGATTCTCATCTGAGTTTTCACCAGAATTTTTTTTTCTTTTTTTCTTCAAGATATTTTTTAACCTGGAAATTTAATTAATTTTAATATTAAGATTTGAAATTCAGATGAGATCTCAGCTGAGATTCTCACCTGAGTTTTCACCAGAATTTTTTTTTTTTTTTTCTTCAAGATATTTTTCAACCTGGAAATTTATTTGTTTTTAAGATTGTTTTGAAATTCAGATGAGATCTCAGGTGAGATTCTCACCTGAGTTTTCACCAGAATTTTTTTTTCTTTTTTTCTTCAAGATATTTTTCAACCTGGAAATTTAATTAATTTTAAGATTAAGATTTGAAATTCAGATGAGATCTCAGGTGAGATTCTCACCTCAGTTTTCACCAGAATATTTTTTTCTTTTTTTCTTCAAGATATTTTTCAACCTGGAAATTTAATTAATTTTAAGATTAAGATTTGAAATTCAGATGAGATCTCAGGTGAGATTCTCACCTGAGTTTTCACCAGATTTTTTTTTCTTTTTTTCTTCAAGATATTCTTCAACCTAGAAATTTAATTAATTTTAAGATTAAGATTTGAAGTTCAGATGAGATCTCAGGTGAGATTCTTACCTGAGTTTTCACTAGAATTTTTTTTTCTTTTTTTTTCAAGATATTTTTCAACCTGGAAATTTAATTAATTTTAAGATTAAGATTTGAATTTCAGATAAAGTCTCAGGTGAGATTCTTACCTGAGTTATCACTCGAAATTTTATTTTCACAACTTGTGACCAATAATTTCACCTAGATTTAGATGATATACAAAAACAAATCGAATGTGAACTACGATGAGATTCTCACCTGAGTTTTCACCAGAAATTTTTTTCTTACTTTTTTTTCTTCAAGATATTTTTTAACCTTGAAATTTATTTCTTTTTAAGATTATGTTTTGAAATTCAGGTGAGATCTCAGCTGGGATTCTCACCTGAGTTATCACTCGAAATTATATTTTCACAACTTGTGACCAATAATTTGACCTAGATTTAGATGATATACAAAAACAAATCGAATGTGAACTAAGATGAGATGCGCACCTGTGTTTTCACCAGAAATTTTTTCCTTATTTTTTTGCTTAAAGATATTTTTCAACTTGTAAAAGTAATTATTTTGAAGATTAAGATTAGAAATTCAGATGAGATCTCAGGTGAGATTCTCCTGCTTTGGTGCGCCAGATGCGGGTGACCCTCTCTTGTAAGGCCTTCAGATCAGGTGCCGCTTAGATAATTCCTAGGATGTCGGCGTACGTAGATTCACCGCACTTCTTAATTTTGAAGGCATCGAGTCGAGCCGGTCTCGGCCCGGTTGTGATATGCGACTGCACTGTTTTTTCTGTATCATCAACATTAGGCCTATTCGCTTTCTTGCGCATTCCCCTTTTGACCACGGTCATCCAGTCGGTGTCTTTTGCCTGTCACACTATCGGCGTCGTGTTAGAAGGAACTTCGTTTCTTCTTTCGCCTCCTTTCGGTTTCTTCTGCCTTGGTGTTTCAGGTGGTGTCGTTTCTTCACGCTTGCTCTTCGCCTGCATCGTTTTCCCTTTCTGGAAGAGGGGAGACGTCTGACTTGACCCATCTTTGTTGGAACTATCCCTTTTCTCGGGCTTTGGGATTTGCCGTACCTTGATGAGATCCGCAAGTGCTCTGTTGGTGGACCTTGCCATGTTCTTCAATTCCGTATGAATGTTCTTCTTTCCTAAGTTAAACTCTACCAGCGACTCCACCTTTGTTCTCAGTGCCAACATGGCTGTTGCTTCTTTGCTAGCCTGGCCGACCTCCTGTTTTTCACTCGTCTTTTGAGATGTAGTAAGTGATCCTGATTGGCCACAACGTGCTTCTGCTACCCCCTCCCCCCCAAATCCGTGGGGCCTACACCGACCACTGGGGCTTTCACCCGATCAGAATCAGCTGTGGGATTCTCCTCATTGTTGAGGAACCATAGTTGATTTATTATTCGGGGTTTCTTCCCCTAGCAAGTTTTGGTCCACCGCGGGTATTTTATTTCCCCGGTGCCCTTCATTTCTGACGAGCTTTCCCCTATCCGCCGCCTGGGGAGGCGCCTGATGCGAGACTAGCAATTCTACACAGGTGTGTGTATGTGTATGTGTGTGTGTGTGTGTGTGTGCGTGCGCGCGCGTGTGTGTGTGTGTGTGTGTGTGTGTGTGTGTGTGTGTACCGGCTATAACTTTTAAACCAGTCGAACGATTTTCGTAATACAAAGCTTATTCTCTTCGTTTTCATATAGAATAGAGATTCCATAACCTAGTTTTGGATTTTGTGTGTTTTCTTTTGTTTTATAACCAAAAAGTGATATTGAATTTTTTGTTTTTCTTTTAATATAAATCTTTTAATCTTTTAATATGTTACAGTATTTATAACTTAATATTATAAGTTTTTTTTCAAAGATCGTTAAATTACCTACAATTTCTTTTTTGAAAGTTAAATTATCTTTTGTCTGTCATTTATTATTAAGAAAAACGTTTTCTTATTTCATAAATAAATTTCTCAAAAAATATTTTATTTATCAACTTAAAATTTTAACCACTTATTACACTCATCGAAGACTATATTTGGTTAAAATTTCAAGTGATTATCTCCATTTGTTTTCGAGTAAAAAAATATTTTTCAAAATAAGTGCATTTTCTTTCTCCAACGATAACAGGAGTAAAAGTCAACCAATTTTCGTGAAATTTGACACAGAAATAGCTTTTTTATATCTTCAAACCGAGTTCATGCCCCCGAAAAAAATTGGTTCATTATGACCAAAGATATTTGTGGTTAAAAATTTTTTTAAATATTTTTGAATCGCGTTTTCTCAGAAAATATTTTATTTATCAACTTAAAATTTTAACCACTTATTACCCGCATCGAAGACTATATTTGGTTAAAATTTCAAGTGATTATTTTCATTTGTTTCCGAGAAAAAAAAATATTTTTTCTGCCCTCCGGCCGGAAAGCACCAACTTTCGGGCCGCGGCGCGAAACGAAGTTGCCGCTTTCCGGCACCGTCGAGCAGAAAAATAGTATACAGACCATGGCCAGTAAAAAAGAAAGCCTCAGATCACATGTTTATCAACCTCGGCTTCGCCTCGGCCGACAATTACATGTGATCTGAGACATTTCTTATTTTACTGGCCTTGTGTCGTAATATATTATTGAAAATAAGTGCATTTTCTTTCCTAGACGATATTTTAATCAGATGGGTAGTATTCGAAAAAGCATAAAAAACCTATATTTAAAAACAAGAATTTTCTCTAGGTATCACAGTTCTTTTGTTATTAACAGTATTTTTATTTTTTCTTAAAGCTTAGGTATAGCTTCCATACAAAATGGTCATTTTTTGCAAACAAATCATGATAATGCAGAATATAAATAGCTATAATCTGTAAAAATTTAAATTCAATATGTTGGTTAGTTTTTGAGAAAAGAAGTTTTACAGTGAAACAAATGAGTTTTGTACATCTAATGATTACGGGAGTAAACTGACTTAATCGTTCAAAATTCTTTGTAGAGATAGATTTTGGATAGTTCTCGGTTGAGTTCTTTGGGCAAAATGATTGGTTCAGAAATTTTAGAGATATATTGAATCGGATGTGTGGCATCCGAAAGAGAATTAAAATTATTTAAAACAAATTTTTTTTTTAGCTATCACGGTTTTTTTTTATTATTAACAAAAATAAAAACGTGTTTTTTTCAAAAAAGCTTATAACTGACTAATGATGTTATATATGGGTAACTTCACGTCAATTGTACATGTCAAAATTTTAAATCTGCTCAAAATTTTTTATAACAGTTTGATAACAAAATGTGATATCTTTAATTTTTCAACAAAATAATGCATTTTTAAGAATATGTGATCTATATCTTGAAAAAAAGGGCCTATGAAAAGTGCTTACTGGTACTGAGCTTCATTTTTCGACACGAACAATCGATTTTCAAAGCCCAGTTTTAATATCTATTTCCCAAAGTTTATGCACTTTCCTTGTTAGATTTCTAATTAAAATAATTACTGCAACAATTTTAGGCGGAAAACCTTCTTTAATATCATTTAATACTTCCATTACATAATTTAAATGAATATTTTCATCAGTTTGATCAACGCCTTTAAGCGTGGTATATAATCGATGCTATAATACAATTTGATTTTATTATCTAATCAATTTAATACTTTATTGTTAATAATTATAATATCATGTAAATGTTTATAAATTGATGATGTTTATTATGATGGTAAATGTTTATAAATTTTTTAACAAACATAATTTTCTTACTTTGATTTTCTTGGATTTTAATGGAATTAATTTCATTATTACCTATCTTCTAGTAACAAGAAGAAAATTATACATTTTCTGATGTTTTTTGTAAATTCCATGTTCTTAAAAAAGGTCACACAATTTGAAATATTTCATGGTCTCTTCAATAATATCGCTTCCGTAAGTATTCTTTGAGAAACTCCTCCAGAGGACTATTCAGAATTTTACCTAAATCATCCCTAGAATAAATAATTTATGACTAAGAGCTTTTGCTGCCCAGCTTCAATTACATACTTCGCATTTACTGAAGAATGTTTTATTTTATACGTACATAAATTAAGGAGTACGAGGAGGGATATCAGGAGGGTGTGAGCAGCGTTGTCAAGAAGGAGGTAAGGAGGGGGACTAGTTGTAAAAAATATGCTAACAACTTTATATCATCATAAAGTATCGGCCCCCCCCCCCTTCTGATTTTCGAATCCACTACGTAAAAAAAAAGGATGACTCCCCGAGGTCGATAACATTTTTTACGAGGATAACAATGGTGACCTTGAATTTAATCTTAAATTTGACCTTGAATTTGACCTTGAATTTGACCTTGAATTTGACCTTGAATTTCACTTTGAATTTGATCTTGAAATTTACCTTGAATTTAACCTTGAATTTGATCTTGAATTTAACCTTGAATTTGACCTTGAATTTAACTTTGAATTTGACCTTGAAATTGAGATTGAAATTGACGGTTTGATGGATAAGGGGGAGATACTTTTTAGGTATAAAGAACATTCGGTTATCAAATTTCATTGCTCAAGTTTAAAAAAATGTAATGTACAATTTATTTAACTATTATAATTCAAGTACTTACGTAGTTATTAAAATACTGCATCACATTTCGTTGAGATATTTTAACTTTCGTTCCAAAAAAATATCCATAAGTTAAGAAATCTATAAGTATCTATTACTTCGAATTCTTATCTAAAGTTTTGAAATCTATAAGATATATAGTAAATTTATTTGATAATAAGATGTATTTCTAATTTAAGCTGTGTTTAATACTTCTATAAATATATCCGGCGAAAAGTAAGCAGCTCGATAACGTTGAAGTACTTCCGAGAAAAAATAGTTTGACTTTTTCAATTTCCATGTTAAAGTATTTGAATGAATAAGGTATAATTTTTATGTATGTTTAAAAAATACAACGTGCATTCAAATTATTTAAAGATCTGTACATCCTATTAGAGAATACTTTCTTAAAATTTTGGAACCTGAAAAGTATAATGTAAATATATTACAAGACAATAAAATGTTATTTTTAATTTTGAAAGGCTTTTGTTACCTCTATTATTTATAAAATGTAGTATTATGTACAAATTTCATGACTCCCTTCTATAGTTGTCTGTTAAAGTGACTTCATAATAGTGCTGGATCCCCGTAAGTACAGTAATCTCGATGGAAAATCTTCATTGCAAATAGAAATTCTAAATTTTTCTCTATGTAACCAACAGCTACTTTCTGATGTTTGTCCATCATGAACAATCCAGCGAAATTATAATCAGGAGGATTTTACTCTGCGCAGCTTATCTTAATGGATATTTAGTTCCAAGAATCTGAATGATTCACGTACCAGTTTTCTAATCGACTTGTTCACAAAATGTTATTAGAATACACAAATCGATCTTTGCTTGTCGTATTTCATAAGACATATGTATAATTAATTCAAATGATTAGACAAGATGGTTCAATGTATTATTTCCATTCGTATCGAGAAATTTACACGTTCTTGCATTTTTTATGGTCAGGCAACGTCTATTTCATTATGCACTGGCTCATCATGTCTTCCTGCACATGACCAAACCGGAAAGTAAAACTAAGCTTTGAGATTATTGTAGAGAAGACTTCAATGCTTAGATAAAGACTCTGAGCCCTTAGTAAACCACGTAGCCATCGTTTTCAACTTTGTTCTAGTATTTTTTATCTACCAACCAAGAAGGTGGTAAGGATTTTTAACCGAAAATATCAGTCGTGACCTTACGTATGCACTTAATCTGGTTTCTTGTGTACAAACTTGATGTCTGAAGCCGAGCTTCGCTTGTTGAATTTCGTAAGATGTACAAGATCGTAAATTTGAATAAGTGCACAAGATGGTTCAATAAATTCTTTTCATTCGTATCGAGAAATTGACACACGATATTGCATTTTTTGTGGTCATACATTGTCGCTCCTACTGTGCACAGACTCGTCGGTGCTTTTTGCACATTTTTAATGCACAGATAAAGACTGAGTATTTAGTAAATCACGTCACTACCGTTTACAATTTCGCTCGAGACGTGATTTCTGTTATTCAGTGTTAAATTTCACGTGTCTTTGAACTGCTGTTTATTTATCTCCTATTTACCGGTATGTACTCTAAAATTTGTTGGTCTTTCGAACCGGATGCAATTTCGCAAGTGAAAAACATCTAGACATTTCGCTAAGAACTGCTCCATGATATTCTTGAAGTGAATTGATAAATCTTACGCGCACAAGTGCAATCTATAAACTGTGTATATCAGCTGTGTGTGTACGTGCATCATCAGTTTCAACTAGCGCAGTGCTTGCCTCTTACTTACGCACATACACATCGCATGTCAACAGCGCATTAACTGTCTCTGTATCTCTTTATGTGCTATTGTTCTCTTTCACTCACACTTACTCGAATGCTTTCAGTTTCTTTTGACTCTTACGGTGCTGTGCAGTTTATTCGATATTTTCTCGTACGGGCTGTAATCATGCCGAAATCTGGCTCTATGAGCGGCTGTTACAACTTCACTGAGGAGAGGACTGTGGATCAGACTACAGATCCAAAACTGGCAGGCTCCAAGACAGCCAATAAAGGGACTGCAGACAAGACAATCAAGCTAGAAATGCCCAGTCAGGTGCAAAATCGCTCGCCAAGTCGCCACGCTTCTCGTCCTCCGTTCACTTGCTCACGGAGCTGGTGCTTAAGGTGACATCTCAGCAAGCGCGCGTAAGCTTTTTGACGGAGTTGATCGTGGACCTATCTATCATGGCGGAAAGAGGCACTCTATAAGGTGGATATGTGGACTGTCCAGGTGTATCTAATTCATAAACTTCAAATCAAACAAAATCAGTATTTTGAGGTATCCCAGTTTGCTGCTCAGATAGAGCATAAATATTTCACTACGGGCGTATTTAATTAGGAATTATTAATATGCTCAAAACTCAGGACTTTCGCTTGATTTCTCAATGTGGTACAATCGTAGACGTGTATACCGAATCCCCCACTAGCCCCTTTCCTAAATTCAAAGAAGGCTATTTCGAGTAGCGAAGAATTCACTATCGCAGAGGCTGTGACAGAAGGACCACCGGCTCAGCTCATCAGCGGTCTTCTTCTCTTTGGCGACTCTCTTGAGACACACACTGCTCTTCAACCGTTTGAATCAGATCTTTTCGGGAACAACTCTAATGGCGAATCTATCAATGCCTTAAACTCTATGGGATTATCTATATCGTTGGACGCACTGCTAAGCTCTCCAACCCAATTGGAAAATGGTGCAGCCGTCAACCCTTCATTCCGATTATGTCATGGAACTCTTCTTGCAACAGCGGTAGCGCGCATCTCTCATCGCGGTTCATCTCAACCTGTACATATGCTCATCGATCCCGGATCGGAAATCTCATTTGTTTCGGAACATCTCATCTCTCAACTTCGAATTTATTGGCAACGCAATCAAGAGGATCAGCACCTCTTATACTAGGATCAGTTATCAAGATGCTCAACTAAATGGACTGAATTACTATCTTTCTCTGTTGAATCTACAACTTGGTCTCACATTAAAGATTTAAGGTTAGCAGATCACAAGGTGTATAGACCACGAATAATTGACGACATCACTGCTTATTACTACGGCAATATTATCAGGCTAAAATCATTTACTGGGACTCGCAAACACCAATCACTCATCTCTCTATTTTCGACTGGTTCATCATCGATACAGTGCATTCTTCCTCTCCTCTAGTCAGGCTCGCTCACCATATTGCTGCGAAGCCCTCTGCGGATCATCTGCATGAGCTGTTTACCAAGTTTTGGGTACAGGAAGGCCCTTCTATCAGACTATCGGACCAACTCTATCTGAAGATGAGGAAGAGTGCGAACAATTTCTCAGGAGCACTCATCACCGAGGCTCAACAGGAAGATACGTCGTGGGTATACCTTTAAGTTCTCCTGCATGAAAGCTCGAGCATTCTTACTACACGGCTCTTAGCTCATTTCAATGGTTAAAGAAGATGCAAGAGACGAAATTCTAGCTCACCAATATTATCGGTTCATACAGGAGTACGAGAAATACAATCCATTTAATCGGTTAAAATGAAAGCAAATTTTTACCCATTTTCTTACCCTATCTTTGATTGCTTATAACATCCTCAAAAATCAATATTTTTCAATGAATCAGGGCTTAAATTTTAGCTTTTACTGTTTACTTTCATAATCTTCATTGCTCGTTTTTGTATCATAAAAATTTGGAATGTGACACTCAATAAAAGAGATATCATTTTTTAACGAAATAGAGGATATTTGAGACTAAATTGACCATATGTCAAGAAAAAGAGCCTATGAGATGGAATTAGGCCCACTAGGCTTCATTTTTAGGTACCAGAAATCGACTCTCCAAGGCCCGCGAAAATCCGTTTCCCGGAGGGTGTGCACTCTCCTTGTAAAACTCCGGAAGAGACTTTGCAGATGCTGCTGGAGACCAATTTACCCGACTACAGACGGACGAGCGGGGCTGATGAGACCCCCGGAGGGCTGGTAGAAGGGCTGATTGAAGTACAGCAGGGCAGGTAGTCACGGCGCAGAGGGTCAAAGAGGCTATTATGTCCTTTGAGCCTTACAAAGCACCGGGTATGGATATTATCACCGCTGTGCTGCTGCAACAGAGCCTGGAGGAGATTACGGGACTGCTGGGGTACCAAGGAATAGCCCTGGGGTACACACCGAGGCAGTAACTTAAATCAAAGGTCATCTTCATCCGCAAACCAGGGAAGAAGAGCTACACGGAAGTGAAGGATTACTGGCCCATCAATCTCACGTCATTTCTTTTGAAGATCAGCAAAAGGCTGGTGGATGGCTATCTTAAGGAAGGACCTCTGAAGACCTGGCCGCTTCACGAGGAACAATATGCGTATCGCACGAGCAGGTCATTGGAAACTGCGCTCCTTTCGGTGGTCGAATTTGCTGAAGAACAGCTTCAGCTGAAAGGAGTTTGCATAAGAGCCTTTCTGGACATTAAAGGTGCGTTCAATCATTGACTGGATCATGAGCTCCTTGGAGAGTAGGGAATTGACGTTCTCCTGGATGGGGCACTCGATCGGCGGGCGAGTATCGGAAGGCTGTGCCCAGGGTGGGGTTCTGTCCCTCCTGTTGTCGAGCCTGCTGGTAGACAGCCTACTATGAGTGCTAAATGGGATGGGAGTCAAGGCGGCAGGATATGCGGGCGATATAGCTATCCTAGCGAGGGGAGCTGATGAAGCAGTTCTTATGGACTTGGTTCAAGGAGCCCCCAAGGCAGCGGAGAAATAGTGCAGTAACAAAGCATTGCGAATCCAAGGGGATAAATCGGTAGCCCTTATCTTCACTAAGTGCTATAAAATCAGGAAGCTAAGGAAGATGAAGACAGGGAATTTAGAGATACCTTTCGCGGAGAAAATGAAATATCTAGGAGTTATCCTCGATAGAAAGTTACTCTGGCGCAGGCACCTCGAGGAGAAATGTAGTAAAGCAATCGCTACATTCTGGAAATGCAGAGGAGCATTGGGTGCAAAGTGGAGAGTGGGTCCGCGGCAAATGCACTGGATCTACTCCGCCATTATTGTGCTGAGGTTAAGGTTTGCCTCAGTAGTCTGGTCCAGCAGAACATTGCTGAGCACGGATTGCGTGTAGCTGGACCGGGTACAGGCGCTTTTCTTAAGGAATATAACTGCAACTAGGAGGAGTACAGCCTGTGCCGCCATGAGGACCATGCTGAACCTACCGTCTCTGGCACTGCACATCAAGTCCAAGGCAACGAATACGACATACCGGCTAGGTTACGTCGGTATGTGGAAAACGAACAGCAAGAGGCATAAGCAGCTGTTCGGGGTTGCACTGAGCGAACTCTGGGGAACCCCAGAATTGAATACCACCTCGACCGGTAAGGAATGGGAGATACAAAATCCACATTCCGGAGAGGTGGGAGGAATGTAGACCCAAGCACGGCGAAATCTAGTTCACGGATGGGTCTAAGGCAAAAGAGGGGGTGGGAGCTGGCTTATGTGGATCTAGGCAGCAGGACAGCTTCTGCATTAGGATGGAAAACTACAACACGATTTTCCAGGCCGAGGTACTGGCGAACAAGTCATGCGCGGAGGAACTTATAAGGACTTTTTGCGAGCCGCTGCTCATATATCTGCGAGGACGAGGGAGCAGGGCCCTTGGTCCGGCAGGCTTGGTCGCTGCGTTGAGATAAAGTGGGGAGACTAGCAAGGCTCGGTCTCCATGACCCCCTCGTTGCACGTAATCCTGTGTTGTGAGACAACATGTATCTCCTCGAGCGGCAGATAGTATTATCAGGACTGATCGCCAATTTCCAGGCTAACATCTTAAGGAGCGGCGGCACAGCGTTGATCAGTCGGTTTCTCGAATCAATTTCGATCAATCAATTTCGAGAATTATTTCGCTCTCTGATCCATCTCAACGGGAACCTTTCCGGAGTGCAGAAACTCCATTATTTGAAAATGTCAACGCATGGCAAAGCCAAAAGGGCTATCGACAGCCTTTCGACGACCGAATCAAACTATTTCGTGGCTTGGGAACAACTTCTAGCATGCTATGGCGATAAACAGCTTCTGGCGCAAAAGCATATGACTAGCCTCGTTTCGATGCAAACTCTCAAGGACGAGAGTAGTAGTGGGCTGCAAAGCCTTTTGTATGACATAGCACAGAGTCGAGAGACCCTTCGCGCGCTTGATCAACCTATCAGCAACTGAAATGCCTGGTTCATTCCGTTTGCTGCCAGGAATGGACCAGACTACGCGTCGGAAACGTGAAAGGTGGATGAAGACCCAGGAGTCTCCTCATACTTTCGATCATCTGAAGAAATTCCTACAGGAAGCGATGGAGACTCTGAAGACATTCGAGACCTTGCGCGGATTTTAGCGGGAACCCCAGGCCTCACGCGCGAAGGCATCGCGCGAGGCCGGACAGTCATCACAAGTCGTCACTATCACTGCGAATAATACCTGCTGTCGAGTCTGCCACGAGACTCACCAACTCAGTCGCTGCGATAAATTCCGGCGCATGACGATACCGCAACGTCATACACCAGTAAGTCGCTCCAAACTTTGCTATAACTGCCTTCAATCGGGGCACAATGTTCAAAAATGCAATTCGAACTATCGGTGCCGCGAGTGCAAGCACCTGCATCACACGTTACTATACCTTTACACACCGGGTAAATGGACAATCGCGAACCTCATGAGGATGAGCCTGCTATAAAGAGATCGCGCCCTACTGCCAGTGACGGTAGGTCCTGCAACGCACCTGGTGCCGACAGGATCAAAACCATGACTAGTCTTCCTCGCAACGGCTAGGCTCCGGTTAGAAGACGTTGACAGCATCATCACATCAACCCGAGTGCTGATTGACCCTGGCTCAGAAGTCAACATTATCGCCGAAGATCTCACCAGATGTCTCAAGGCTCCCCTCCGGTCAGTAAGAGTGTCACATTGTGCACTTGGTGGTACTATTCCACCCAAGGTACGCAAATCTATAAATCTACTATGCTAAAGCTACGCATGTTGATTTCTCCGCTCTTGTCCTGCCCGCATTAGGAATCAGGATGCTCCGTTGTGACTGCGGTCAGAGCACATGGACGCATTTGTCCGGGGGCTGAAGCTGGCCAATCCCGACTTCCACCGATCTGCGGAGATCGATTTGCTTCTGGTAGCCGAAATGTATGTCAAAATTCTAAAGTCTGGTCTGAGACGTAGCCCCCCAGGCACACCTACCGTCCAGTAGACGGCTCCCGGATGGATTCTGTTTGGAGCAACCAGAATTATGCACTCTACCAACGGACCCACTACAACCTCATCGTACGGTTGCATCACCGACTCACTGGTTGAAACTCTCAAAAGCTGTTGCGAGTTTGAAGAGATTCCGGAACTGCCACAGCCATCACTAGATGATATGTAGTGTAAGCAGCTCTTCAAAGATGGGTGT
This sequence comes from Torymus aiolomorphi, assembly GCA_036365515.1. Taxonomy (NCBI): domain Eukaryota; kingdom Metazoa; phylum Arthropoda; class Insecta; order Hymenoptera; family Torymidae; genus Torymus; species Torymus aiolomorphi. The sequence continues at coordinate 115,724,598 of CM070877.1, forward strand.
AGTCGTGACGACACCGAGCGGTACACCGTCCACCTCCCTCTGAGACAGCACGCGCAGCTTCAGTCAAGAGAGACTCTCTTAGCTGCTCGAAGGTCGCTGCAGCGCACGCTAGCCAAGATGAGCAATGACTCCGTCTTTCCAGACGAATACACAAAATTCATGCAGGAATACAAGGATCTTGATTACATGCGGTTGATAAGAATAAGCAACTCAGCATCTTACGGTGGGCGAATCTCCTATCTACCTCACCATGGAATCTGGCAGCACGCAGATTAATCGAAGGAGCTGCGTATGGTGTTCCACGCATCCTGCCGGGTCGGCGCGACTCCGTCTCTCATCCTTTTGCACTGGAGACTTCCGAAGATGGCTATTTGCTCGGACATTGAAAAGACCGACAGATTCACGTCGGCCCATGAGATCTAGCCTTGCAGCGCATTCTTTGAAAGACCCCCGGTCGGGATCATGCGAACCACTTCCAGTTTCTTACATTGCCTTACGGATTATGATCTGCTCCTTACTTGGCTCTACGGGTACTCAGGCAATTGGTCGAGGATGAGAGTGACCGTTTTCCACGAGCTGCCGAAATCTTACTTCGATCGACCTACATCGATGACGTACTCACCAGTACAGACAATCTCGATGATGCTATACAATTAGGAGACGAATTTATAGAATTGTTGAAAGCTGGGAGATTTAAGTTTCGCAAATAGGTATTCAATCATTCCGATTTCTCTAAGGAGATTCTTGAAGATCGACGTTTACACCCTTACTGGAAGCACTGCGGGAACGATTAACCTGTCAAGACACTTGGTATCGCTTGGGACTCGGCTGAAGATGAATTCCACTACCGCCTTACGGATCTCTCCAAATGTGCTGCCACCAAAATGTCCTTTCTTTCCATCGTCGCCAAGATATTTGACCCACTTGGTTCGACAAGTCGGGTCGTAATTTCTGCCAAAATTGTGCTCCAAGAAATGTGGCGTTCCAAACTCAATTGGGATAATCAACTGACTGACTGACTAACTGAACTTCAGATACCTCGTTGGATCAACACTCTCTCCGCCGACAGCGTCCTCCATCTCGCTTCATGGCTTCGCCAACGCTAGTCAAGCTGTGTTGTGATCTACCTGGTGCCCACGGATTCCACTGTAGCACTAAACCCACGTCTTTTAATTGCTAAAACTCCTTTTGTAACTTCTGCATTGTGTGACGGCTGAGTACAGTGTCCAATTTTCAAGGGTATCTGCCTGGTTTGATACAAGCGTCACACTAACCTGGCTTCGGGCTGATCCATCTTCACGCTGGCATGTCTTCGTGGCCTATCGAGTGGAACAGGTACGCCAACTCATACGAGGAAGTGTATGAAGGTACGTACCATCGGAAGACAACCCTGCTGCCCTGGCTACCTGCGATATCGATCCCGGGCAATTTTCGGACAAAACAATCTGGTGGGTCGGGCCCCAATGGTTAGCAGAACCGAAAGAAGCTTGGCCTTCCGAATTAAGCTGCCTCGTAGTAGGCCAGATCCAACTCCAGGACAAGATTCCTGACTTCAGAGAATTCTGAGGACTTCGATTTCACGTCGTGCTTCTCCGGATTGAGTCTTGCTCAGATCCGTAGCGCGCTGTTTGCACCTCAAGTGCCTCCTGCAATCCAACCGAAAAGACCACATTATCTCACCACTGTCAGCCATCGATCTTAACAGAGCGTGCATCGCTTGCATTCGATACGTTCAGAGAAGACAATTTAATATCGTAATCAAGGTCCTGGGCAACGGACATACAATCGGGACGACAAGCCGGCTTCGACACCTCGATCCATTCCTCGACGCTGATGGACTCGTTAGGGTCGGTGGAATGTTACGTAATGCACGGCTGCCTTATGATCAACGCCACCCGCCCATCCTGCCGAAGGGATACCATCTAAGTCGTTTAGTGATCGACTGAGCTCATCGAGTTGCCTTGCACGGCGGACAAACGCTCACGTACGCCATGGACGTCTGGACGAGCTCAAGTGATGGCTTTTACTCGACGTTGTATGACGTGCGCTCAAGCACGCGCTTGAGGAATTCTTGTCACCAAGGGCTCTCTGGCGGTTTTTGTCTGCCTTACTACGAAGGCCGTGCACTTTGAAGTAGTTGTCTACGGCCAGTTTCCTAGCTGCTCTCAGATGATTCTCTTCTAGAAGAGAAAGTCCCAGCCAAATTTGGTCGGACAACGCTACGATGTTTCATGGTGCGGGCCATATCAATAATACAATGAATTTGGAACACAACAAATGAACATCTTTTCCTCGCTATTCATTAAAATACAATTGCAATTTATGGCCCTTGTTGGTATAATCGTAATTTCGTTAGAAATACTGTTTATAACTCTAAATTCTTCATAAGATCTATTTTAAGCAGCTCGGGTTCCAATTATGTTGCACACAGTCCATTCTTCTTGTTTTTTAATATCGACAATGAATTTAAGTATTCGTATATACGTTTTGTCCTCCAATCTGGCAATCGAGTTGTTAGAGCGTCGTTTATGTTTCAGTGACGATTCATATAAACAATTGTCTTTCACCATTTTATCAAAAAGTTTTGATGACTCTGTTATTTTTATATTGATGAAATTTCTAAAGGATCCGATGCGTTGATCAAAATATGTAATTTTGTATGGTTTATAAACATTTATAGCTCTTAAATTCAAAATATTATTACAATATATTTGTACAAATGGATTGGCGTCTTGATACACTTTCTCTTGAACGATAGTAGTACTGTGAGTTATATGCACGAATCTAATAATCTGCTGAGGTACTCCTTTCGCACATTGTATTGCCTGTAGCAGATAATGATTTGCACTCTCAAAACCATAGGTAGAGTGCGTCCACAAAGGGTCAAAATTAAGAACACTTGTGGATATGTGTAGCATTTGATGGAGGTTGAAGGTCATTGCTACTCCTCCAAAGTATTCCTCACTTTTGGCCACGAATTCATAGAGCATTTCATCTGCATGATTCAATTCATTGATGTGAATATCTTCTTTTAATAAAATATGTAAACTTACAGCAAACAGGAGCCAGTGGTTCATCAACTTTTTGTTGAGGACTTTTAGTAAAATTGGAATGCTGTAGTATAATGTAAAGTTTTCCCACTCTCGAGCTTTCCAATTCTTTCGAACGCTTATAGGCCTCGTCCGCCGAGAAATCTGTTCCGGAATTGCAATACTACTCATCAGGGTGTCTAAATGTTCAATATCACTTTCGTCCAATGAGTTAAAATAAAATTCATAAAACTGTTTAGCTACACCCTCTAAGCAGCAGTGTAAATAATCTGGCACGAAACCTGATATAATTTTAAAGTGGTGAAGATTTATCATTGCCGATGGACACGTTATACCGAACCCAGAATGTGCTAGATTTATATTTAACATTTGATGAATTGTTTCATCATCGTCTCGAAGTTCTGGATGTGGCTCAACAATCGGATACCTTACGCTACCGTCACTGTATACTCCTGGATGTAGGCACCAGCTACACCCATAATGACCATTAAATTGTTTAACGCCTTAAAGCGAAGCGTGGGCAACTGAATCAACGCTGCAACAATTAACAAATAATTTTATGGATCTATCCATTCCTTCAATTGTGCACTTTATACCCTCCGTTGACAATTTATTTAACATATTTACAAATGGATCTATAAAGACACTCATAACCGGCTTATTCCTGTGGAACCACAAGCCGCATGTAACAAAATTGTTGATTCTTTCTTGTGCCGGTAATTCGTTGATCATTAAATAGATTGGCCAAATCGAATATTGGGAACATTTAAATTTTGCAGCTCCATCAGTGTTGAATACCGCAGTAGCGTAATTTTGTCCATCCTCGTTCGGTAAAGATCTAACAAAGTCACGGTAAGCGTTACCATCGTAAATATCTTTAATATGTCCTTCTTCATATTGCCTGTTTCCAATCACATAATTATAATATTTACCGTGAGTTTTTAATAAATCTCCAATGAGCTCTGATGGATCAATGATTGCAAAAAAACTGTCATTACTTGGATTTGTCAGATCTCAATCAATGTCACAATTTCTACATACTCTGACAGAAGATATTTCTTCAAACGGACCTATATATGCAGAGCAGTTGTGACAAATCGCATGAAAATTGCTGTTTGCTTTTGGGTTCAAAAGTATATCGATTGCGTATTTCGAATCAAGTAGAATATTTTCTGGGAATAAACTGTTAATGAGCTTAAACAAATTTGTCATGGCTGTTACTGACAATTGGTTATGGAGGCTATATTTTAAAATCATTAGAAAAATTTCTCCCACAGTTTTGTCCACTCGTGCTGTGACTGTACGAGAAAACTCTTCACTATCTATGAAGTCCTGTAAATCTCTAGGTAGCTTTTTTCGATTATTATTCGAATTTTGTTTGGATAAAATACTTTGCAAAAAATCTTCAATGTCTAAATTGACAGATTCATTGGGATATGAGTTTATGTCCTAAAAGAAGAAATTCCTCAGAATGATTAAATGATTTAATAATATTAATAAATGAATTAAATGATAATATGACTATAAATTAAAAACTGCTGCCAATTCCATGGCTTCCTCAGACTTAGTTTATTCATGCCAGATACAACGTTTTAATCTAATAATTAACATTCATACGCCACGATTCGCTTCTAGGAAATCTCGTTGTAAAACTACAAAGCCTGAAAGGAATAGAAAAAGAAGAGACCGCAAGAAAAAGAGACCGAGAGACCGAAAGACCGAGATACAGAGAGATCGAAACACAGAGAGACCGCGAGACAGAGCAACTGAACGAAGAAAGACTGAGAAACAGAAAGACGGAGAGACAGAAAAACAGAGAGACAGAGACAGCCAAAGACCAAGCTACCGAGAGCCAGAGACCGAGAGATCGAGACACAAGAGACCGAAACACATAGAGACCGAGACACATAGAGACTGTGACACATAGAGACCGTGACACATAGAGACCGAGACAAAAAGAGACCGAAAGACCGAGAGACAAAGAGAATGAAAGACCGAGACATAGAGACCGAGAGACATAGAGACAGAAAGGTCGAGACACAGAGACCGAGACACATAGAGACCGAGAAGCTAAGAGACATAGCGATTAAGATTCAGAGACCGACAGATAGAGAGACCGAGAGGCGGATCGACCGCGAGACAGAGATACCGAAAAACAGAAAAACGAAGGGACAGAGATACAGAGACAGCAAGACCGAGAGACCGAGAGGCAGGGAGACAGAGAGACCAAGAGTCCGAGCACCAGGGAGACAAAGACCGACCGACCGAGAACCGACAGACAGAGACACAAAGACTGAGATATCGAGAGTAAGAGACCGAGGACTGAGTGACAGTGACCGAAGCCCGAGAGACCGACAAAAACAGAAAGACCAAAAGACAGATAGGTAGAGAGTCCAAGAGATCAAGAGACCGAAAGTGTGGTACATGGGAGCGTTCTTTGTGTTGAAGTAGAAAATTTCTACTGTCTCCTCGATGCCCACGACCTTGGTATACTCGGCAGCGAGTACTGCGTTGACCTTGAGGACGTTGTATTCCTCGAAAGCTGTCTATATTTTTCCAATAAAGATGATCCTTTCAGGAGAGCTGGACAGCGAATACTTTCAATGCTCCTGGACGTCTTCTACTAGTTCTTGCTGATTGCGCACACTGAACTGGAATGAGCTCCTCGGTGCGCGGCTCGCCTTTTACAGGGATCGCGGCGTATGCGCTCCGCCAATCAGAGAGCTCCATACGGTTTTTCCAAGAATTCCATGCAGGTTTGAACTTGCGTCAGCTAATCAGAGAGCTCTGTGCAGGTCTCTACCTGTTCAGAACGTTTTTGCAGGAGTTGAGCGATGGTGGGGGCACTCGGTGGTAGGGGTATAGCCATCGGTGTAGAGTGCAAGTATGTATAGTGTATATGCAATACACATAGTATATCATATGCAAAGTATATGTATTACACGTAGTACATATGAAGTAGGTATTGTATATGCTCTACACATAGTATATCGTCGGCTGGATGCAAGATCGCCCTATCTCAGCGTACGGTTGAAGAACGCACTATCTCGACGCCCGGTTGAAGAAAGCCCTATCTCGACGCCCGGTTCAAGAACGCCCTATCTCGGTGTCCGGTTGAAGAACGCCCTATCTCAGCGCCGGATTCAAGAACGCCCTATCTCAAATGCGATTTTTGTTTCTCAAATTTTGTAGTGGTAGCACTGCGCGGTTTTAAAATACGGCTTTTATAGGCATTATACGTGCGTCTAAAATTCTGAAAAAAATCAGAATTGCTTATTTAACATTGCCTTTGCTTTGTAATAAAAATTTATATCTTTAAATGAATTAGACTCAACATTATAGTTGATCTAATTATTTTTTACAGCTATGTCTATAGGCATACATATATCCCAGGCGGAAATAACTTTTACGTAAAACTGTCAATCAGTAAAAGCAAATAAATGCTAATAACAAATAATAAAAGTATTATTATTTAATGCACATAACTGCCATTTTTGATAGTTAATTATTTTGATAGTTAATTATATCAATTATTATCATAAAATACAATATCATTTATATTAAATATCGACGGCTGAGCCGAAGAACCACGTATTTCGGCGGCGCGTTCAAAAACCACGTATTTTAGGGATGCGTTGAAGAACCACGTATTTGAGCGAAGCGTTGAAGAACCACATATCTCGTCGAAGCGTTCAAAAACCACGTATTTCACAGGTTATTTTTTTTCTTGAAATTTTGTAGTGGTGTCACTGCATCGTTTAAAGATTAACTATATGGCATACGCATTGCGCAAAAACATTGTACACACACACACACGCACACACACACACACACGCAGGCACGCACATATAGGAAGGGATTTCACATAATTTATTAAATATTTTTATAATAATAATTATTTGTTATCGCAATAATTCCCTATTTTATTTTTACAAAATAATACAACTTTCTTCGTACAAAAAAATAATTTTTATTTAACATTTAACTTATTTAATACATATTTATTTTTATCAAACTAAATAACACTTTCTTTTGATAAAACTAAAATATAAAACTTTTTCACATTAAACTAAAGCAATTTTTATTTCTTTTATAGAAAGAAACTTTTATTAAATAAATTTAATGTGAAAATATTTTATATTTTAGTTTTATAAAAAGGAACTTATATTAAATTAGTTATAAAAAAAGTATTATTTAGTTTCATAAAAATAAATACGTATTAAATAAGCTAAATGTAAAATAAGTATTATTTTTTTGTACGGAGAAAGTTGTATTATTTTGTATTTTAAACGATGCAGTGCTACCACTACAAATTTTCAAGAAAAAAAATGAGCTGTGGAATACGTGGTTTTTGAACGCTTCGTCGAGATACGTGGTTCTTCAACGCTTCGCTCAAATACGTGGTTCTTCAACGCACCCCGAAATACGTGGTTTTTGAACGCGCCGCCGAAATACGTGGTTCTTCCGCTCAGCCGTCGATATATAATGAAATTTATAAAGGAAATAATATATTAAATTTAAAAATATATATTTTTGGTTTTTGATTTTGTTATTTTATGCAAACCATTTAAAAATGGGAAAGCACAAAACTAAATTTAAATAATTACTTATTCAGATAGTCACTGCTTTCTAGCTAGTATAAAATAAAATTTATATTTAGTTATTAACAATTGTATGAATAATTTATGTCCGCCTAAGATATTTTTTACATTTTCCACTTTTAAACTGTGTTTGTGCTGCGCGCGCATCTTGTTCACGCAGTTTCAGTTGTTCAGATGGTAAACATTATATTGTTGTTGGGCTGGTTTTGAAAATCTGCTGGGAATAAGGAATTCTAGTAATTTCTTTTTCGTTCATTTCAGTCAGAGTTAATAGGATAATATTAAGTAATTCGTTAAAAAAAATATAATTTAATATGAGAATCATTATCATTATCCACACCGCCTTCCACTCGTACTCACGAGCCCCAGGACAATCCCTACACTCAACGGAGACTGCCACAACAGCGACGTGTACATGCGTCATTGTTGAGGCCGACTCCTGGAGGAACTGTGACCTTAAGTGACGTGCTCACGCGTACTTAGGCGAACACGAACCGCCCCTTTATACCGATCTTTGGAATACCGGAACAGGCACTGTGGCTACCCTCGTGCACACGCGAGGTAGACGCAGGGCGTGTACCTGGTGCCGCTGTAACCTTAAGAGACGTGTTCACGCGTACTTAAGGGGAACACGGACCGCCCTTTTATACCGATACGTGGAATACCGGTACATGCACTGTTGCTACCCTCGTGCACACGCGATGTAGACACAGGGCGTGTACCTGGTACCGCTGTAACCTTAAGAGACGTGTTCACGCGCACTTAAGGGGAACACGGACCGCCCCTTTACACCGATCCTTGGAATACAGGAACAGGCACTGTTACTACCCTCGTGCACACGCGAGGTAGACACAGGGCGTGTACCTGGTGCCGCTGTAACCTTAAGAGACGTGTTCACGCGTACTTAATGGGAACACGGACCGCTCCTACCCCGCTCTTTGGAATAACGAAACAGGCACTGCTGTTACCCTCGTGCACACGCGAGGTAGACACAGGGCGTGTGGTGCCGCTGTAACCTTAAGAGACGTGTTCACGCCTACTGAAGGGAACACGAACCACGCAACTCAGCCTAGACGGCGGAACGGGAACCCCTCGTTCTGTCGCGGCCCGCGGTGACACCTTATTACGACCGACTCACCGACTCGACGGACATGCGTTAACTCGTTTTGCGTACCCGTAGCCCTCCTGCGAGGGGGCGCAACCTGCGTTAGTAATATAAGGACTTCGGATTTGGCTCGACGCCGTAGTAAGCCTGTTTGTCTTTGCTTTTATGTTTCAGGTGCGAACTAGGACCACACTACTTTTAATTGGCCCTTCTGACATCATCTATTTTCATTGTTAATTAGATTTATAACCTATTCAATAAATTCATTTGTTTATTTTTTACATTATCTACCTATTGATTTGTTATTAAGCCACCTGACACTCCCAATTCCCCCTCTATATACTGGTAAATTCCTGAGCGTTCGGCAGGGAAGCGGAGATACCGTTGCAGCTTTAAATAAAGGTTTTCTACTTCTCAAAAAACCATGTACTCTTGCATATAGCTCAGCTAGTAGTCAAATATAACAAAAAGAAAATATATTGCCAGAAACGTATTTTAAGATCGACTTTTGCACCATTAAGCACGAAAATTATTTTTCCTAAGGCATATCGAAAATTACTTTCGTGTGAGTCACATATATGAATTCCTCGTGTGGGCCATTTTAGTAAAAAATTATGTATATTTATTTATAAAAATATATTTTTTCGTAGCTCGATTCAGCTCCATTTCAAGTAGCTCATTATACCGTTCTGGATTCTCAGCCATGCACCCTTTTACCCTTTCATCATCTCAAATACGTTTTGAGTTTGATTTCGAGCTCACTATATTTTTACGAAAAGTAGTATAAAACTATATTTATAATAAAAAAAAAGGATGATAATAAATTCAGTTTTATATAAAATAATAGTGAAAGTAGAAAAGTTTCTTGGATATCGACAATTTATGATTCATTCACTTAGCATGTAGATTGTGCTCTATAGTGTCTTATCAAACCATTGCATATCGACGGCTGAGCGGAGGATCATGCCATCTTGGCGCGATGGCGAAGAAGATGCCATCCCCTACTGAAAAATCTCACGTGAGATCTCAGGTGAGAACTCACATGAGATCTCACGTAAGATCTCACGCCAAAATCTCATCTGAAATTCTGGCCCGCGAGCTGGCAAAATCCCTTTAATGATAAAAAATCAGTTTTTGGGAATTAGAAGTCACCCATTAGGTTACGCCCCCCCCCCCCCCCCAGATAAGTTCAAAAATCTATGTTTTGAAGCGATTTAGCCATTTTTTACATTTTTAGAAATTTTACACATGAGATCTCACGTGAGACGTCACGTGGAATCTCATGTTTCAAATTTCTCACGTGAAATCTCAAGTGAGATCTCACATGAGATCTCATGTGTAAAATTTCTAAAAATGTAAAAAATGGTTAAATCGCTTCAAAACATAGATTTTTGAACTTATCTGGGGGGGGTGGCGTAACCTAATGGGTGACTTCTAATTCCCAAAAACTGATTTTTTATCATTAAAGGGATTTTGCCAGCTCGCGGACCAGAATTTCAGATGAGATTTTGGCGTGAGTTCTCACCTGAGATCTCACGTGAGGTTTTTCAGTAGGGTCTCGATGCGACGATGAAGAAGATGCCATCTCGCAGGGCGTCTCATTTTTCACGCACTTTTTAAATGCACGTAATTTTGTAGAGAATCGACCGATTTGAACGATTCTGTGCAAAGTTACGAGCATTTGAAAAATGCGGAAAATGGGATCTTCTTCGCCGTCGCTCCGAGATGGCACGATCCTCCGCTCAGCCGTCGATTTATGACTGATTCCAAATTTAGCAAGTTAACAATTATTTTATTTCTTAATTAGTTTGAAATAAACATATAAAGCCAAAGATTTCTATGTTTTATTTAAATTGACCAAACGATTTGGAAAAGCTTCTAAAAGATCAAAAAATTAATTATTTTTGTAGTTATTGTGTATGAATTACTGTTTTCAATTACCTTGAAAATAAACATTTTACATACTAAAATTTCGGTAATGAAAAAATACGTTAATTGGCAAGACTCATAAACAAACTTAAGCAATATTAAATTATGCGAATTATAAATTAATGTAAGAAATAGAAAAGGATAAAGCTTGAGGAAGCCCGTGTCAATGAATTGGCAATGGTTCATAAAATAACAAATGATAATGATAATAATAATAAGGTTTAATAGTGTATTAACCTGTATGTCATGAATTTCTTCATTTGAAGTAGCCATTACTTCTTCATGTACGTACTGATTACTAGGCGCAAGTGCTTCTTGCTCTTGGCATAATGCATCATATACAGCTAATGTCTAATAAAAATATAAATTTGAAAAATTTAGCGTTAAAACATTTATAATCATATCAATATATTCAGGGGTAGAACATAAATTTTATTTTTTTTTAATACCAGAAAATATAACACTAACATGAAATATTTAAATAATTGTCCATGCATATCGTATTGATATCTGAGAATATAAATAAACTAGTATCCAAAGTCTGGCGCAGCTTAACTGAAAATCTTAATTCAAGTGTTATTTCATTTCACAGTTATACTAAAAACTATACTCACATTAACCAATTTTATCTGATATCTCACCAGATATTTTTTACTAATGACTATTGAATTTTAATTGATTTCATTTTTTTTATTCTGAGTAGCTAAGACATTAAATTAAATAAACATAATTATTAACAAAAGTTTTTATCATAGCTTAGCATACATTTTGCACTAAATAATTAAAACATAATTTCAGTTTTTTAAAATCTATCTGAAAAAATTAAGATCAATATTATGAGTAGCAAAAATTGCAAATATATACATGCCGTTGTACGCTCAAGAAAAAGAAAATATATGAATTAAAAAAGATAATATAATATTCCTCTATGCATTGTCAGCAATTCATTATTGAAGATTTTGAATGATGGTTATTCATTTAATTTTATTCAGAAAGTGATTCTGAATAACTGAAAACCAGCGACGAAATAAGACTGACAGCTACTGAAAAAAAAAACAAAGCAGCACCAAAGAGGCAAATTATGTAATTATATTTGTTTTTAAATAATTTTCATTTTATACAATACCTATACTTTACAACTAAATAGTTTTGCTTTGTTTCCGCCAGCAACTCTTGGACCAAGCATCCATCAGCCTCAACGAATATGACAGTTGAGGTAAAAAAGACCCCAATTAAAGAAAAATAATACAAAAGCCTTTCGAAATATTTAAAAAATATCAGAATTCTGAAATAAGTTAAATAAGTTTTTGACAACAAAGAAAATTGAATAAAAAAACATCTGATCCTCAAAGACAGTCGTCTACAGTATAAAATAACCATAATAAACTTTTGATAAAAACCATGTCAGCACCTAAAAAAAGGACAATAATATCTGTAAGAAAGGTCACATTAGTTCAGTTTAGAAATAAAAAATTAAAGACAACTTTTTAAATGACTTAAAAAAAATTAATTTAATAATTAAAAGAAATGCTATTGTTTTTTAAAACTGCTAATAATATAATGAGCTGTTGTAATAATGGTCTCCTCTATACGCATTGTTTCTTGTTCATAAAAATGTATCTTGTGCATGGACATCATTCACTTTTGAGCCAATATCAAGTATAATCTTCTGGTTGTGTTTATAAAAACTTGTTAAGTAAAATCTGAAAAACACAAAGTAAATTAACTAATTTGCCTTAGTAAGATCGCAAATTGTATCTTTGCAAAAGATAAATAAACAAAACAAAAAAAAAATTTATAAATCAAAGAAAAAATTATTTCACGACTAAATTTATTTATAAAAAATCTCTTAATTAATATCTTTATAAAATATTAGAATTGTAAGCTATAATTATTATGTATAGTATAATATATTTAAACATGTTGAACATTTAAATATTTAAAATGCATTCAAAGTTACCTGTAAACAGTTATTAACATTAAATAACTAATATGTGTAAATACATTACACATATATGTACATTATATAAAGTGCCCTCAGCAAGAGCCAACTCTTGCATTGGGACAAAAACCTCTTGAGTACCTTCTTCAATGATGGCTCTCATAATAAGGCCGGCACCTTTAACTATGGCTAATAATGGATGCTGAAACAACTTGAAAAGGGATCTCCCTCTCGTAGCCACCATTTCTAAAAGATTATCAAAATGTTTACCATCTGTTGTCTCACCATATGGGACACATAAAGCAAAAGTTAGTAAATCCAACATTGCAGAGACTACTAATGCTCCTGTTCCGTGATTCTAAGTAGAGCAAATAAATCAATATGAGAACATGATTAACATTAATTATTTTATCTAATGAAAAAATGACTCACCCCATGCCATCCACAATTCAAGTAAACTTTTAAAAAATTTATTATTACTCAGTAAGCTGCTCTTATTTAATTATTCTTGTCTTAAATCACAGTCGTCATGCATCAGATGCATAAGAGCAAAAATTCAAACAATAGCTGCTTGAGTAACACTGCAATCTTGATGTTTACAACTTTGTTACCAATTGCTTCACAAAAACCAGCTAAATTAGTAAAAGCTGTAAAACCAACTTTACTAGCAACCAATCTTCTTAGAGCATGTAACTGTGCTTCAATTTCAGCTTCTATTTATAAATCCTTACTACAGCATTTAGTGCTCCAAGAATTAATTTGTCTTTATTTTCTGTAAAAAGACCCTGAAAAATATTAAACATTATTTATGATTTATTTGTAAGCAAAAGTAATTGCTGTGAATGATTAACAAAAACATTAGCAACTCACATCTTGTGTAACTGAATACAAAAGGCCACTATAAGGAATATTTACATTAAACCTTTCTAAGATTTCTGCAAACGAACAAACGCTGGGTGGTTGTTGAATAAATTTAACATGTGAAATTTCAACTTCTCCATCAACTGGTAGACGTAAAGGTCCTAATCTTTTTCTACAAGCTATAGGATACATTTTGATATGCGCATCTCTATTACCAGATGCTCGAACACCATCTAGTAAAGAAGGTAGTAATGAATCTGTAAGTAGCTGTATAACTTCGCATCTGCCCATTAACATATTGTATTACAAATAATTGTGGATTCTGATTGTCACAAACTAAAGCAATAATATCAGACAATGGCCTTAATGTGCAAACATTATAAATCTGTGGATCTCTTTCTAATAAACATATATCTAAATGCCTTGATGGAATTTTATGTACAGTACATTCAGAAACACTTGTAACATGTTCATCTCCGCTAAACTTTCCAAGTCTCTGAGCAACAAAATCATCAAATTTTATAGATTCTTTGGGTACTCTAATAATTATACCCACATTATTCATGGTAGTTTCTACTAATTTCTTCTTTATTTCATCTATATGCTGAGAAACAAATAAATGTAAGCGTCCAAAGCCCGCATAAACTATAACAAATCCATTACTATAATCTTTGACAGTTACAAGACGCACGAAGTCTTTGTAGCAATAGCTTGCTAGCACCACATTTATTGCTGGATCTAATTGATCACAGACTGTATCGATGCCCCGTACGAAGAAAAGCACAGCTTGCGTTTCATTATGGAGATTAACACAGAGAAAACTGAGTGGTGCTTTTCTTCGTACGGGGCCTCGGTATGGTGTAGTAACTTCTAGAACAATCGGTAATCTCTTATCTGACCAGTGATGTTTGTAAGCTGGAAACCTCTGCAAAAATTAAAGTTTAAATCACATGTATGTTAAATAAAAAGTTGATAACTAAAACTGTGTTCATGTTGTATAATTATAATAAAATATTTTTAGATTTTAAATACTTACCAAAATCTCCTTTGGTTTTTTTGGAAATTGGTTTCTGTATTTAAGAGCTTCTGTAAGTAAATGTGATCTATATTCAGAGATAAACTTCATGGTTTCAATTTTTCTTTCTTTACGCATAGTTATACTGAATTCATGAGAACCAACTTGATTTTTATTGGTCGACTGAACACTGATAAAATCAGCATAATACTCCCGCTTATTTGTGAATTCCAGAGTACTGGGATTGTATATAGTGATCCCCATGGATTCCAATGTAAAAAATCCATTTGTATATGTAATAATAGTAACAGTAATACATTATTAAGCAAGGGATTTATCAAAATATCAAACAATAAAAACATAATGTGACTGATACTGGGACTGAAAAAAAGCTTATCTACAAGCTTTACAAGCTTACTTGCCCTTCCATGAGTGTATATAAGTAACCAGAAAGCAGGCGACATACTGGTTGTCCTTGTAGGCATCATTGTTTCACGACGTGGTGCATTTATCGCCTCTAACTACGATATACTTTAACGAACAGCTGGCGGTGTGAACTAGTAAATACATACTAGATACCATCAATCATCATCATGACGTCATGATTCATGACACATGACATGACTATTGCGGTTAAAAAACTAAATATTTCGCGGCAAATTTAAAATTTTATATTTAAGATATTTGTAAAATTTTCTCTACTTATTTGTAAATTGTGTTCTACCCCCTTTAAAAAAATGAATCTACTTATTATGTACTTATATACCTGTGCAGAAATATTGGGTCGATGATGAATACCATACCGATAAGCTGTACTTTTAGTTATCCCTATATCTGGATTTCTCACTAATAAACTTTATGTAAGTATATTTAATAATCTCACTAATAAACTTTATCGTGATTTTTCACTGATAAACTTGAAGTCAGATCAGTCTGAAGTAGTATATAAACATATATATAATAGTAATCTGTACGATTATATTTTTCATGAATATATTTGTTCACTTGTTTGTTGCTAATACGTATATGTGATGTGTTAACCAAAAGCTATACGAAAAAAAATCAAGAGAAATGAAGAGTAGAGAAGAGCTCCTGAATATTGATAACGAAAATTGTATTTTAGTGGAATTTGTAAAAGACAACAATATAGAAACAGGATTTAGCAGATGGTTAAATATTGACAGCAGAAATCTGAACCATATCATCGAGGAGAAGATTGTAGTTTATATAAATTGGCCAGATTGCGATATCAAATCGGCCAAATACCTTAAAAAGGATTTTAAAAAATCTAATTTTAAAATATATGCTGTCAGGATAATTGCATATGGTGGTAAGAGAATTTTTTTTTAAATATTAAACCTTTAAAAAAAAATAAACTTTAAAATAACCTTTTATAAATGAAAAAACTATATAGATATATTTAAGAACTATATTCTAAAAACTATATATACATAACTATATATACTTCTATATTTTAAAAACTATATATACATTTTCACCATATTATCACTGATCATTATTATTTTTTCATATTTCAAATATTCGCGCAATGTGGTGTATATATATATATATATATATATATATATATATATATAGCGCCATCTTTATACCTATATATATATACTTACAATGGCAAGGGTTCTGAGTGAGTAATCTGACCTTCTTCACGCAGCTGACTCCTGGCGTGACAACTGTTATCTGTCAACAGAAGCTTTGAGTTTGAGAGCTTGAGCTTGTGGAAGAGTTGACGATTTTTTCCCTTTGTAATCTCACTACGAGATTGTAATAGTTTATTAATTTTATTCATCTGATTCTGTCAATGATTGAAATGTGAAATCTTGGATGTGAGATGAAATATGAGATTTTGAATGTTTTTCTTCATAGAAGTTACTGAAGTAGTGATTTCCTTTCGTGAAAGTCTGATTTGTGATAAATTGGTGCTGCGTACTTTTATGCTTCTGTTTTATGGTTTTTAGGAAGACTGAATTTTATAAAAAGCATAGATATAGTTACATTAATTTTTGAGTATTTTGCTACAGTAAATCGGCTGTTTCATTGTGGGGAATGTTGCAGTGGCTTGAGATCCATATGATAACGATTATTGTACCTTCTGATTTACATGTTTATGGTATAGAAGTGATTTATTAATATCTAGAATCGAGTGATTAGTCCTCTTTGTTTTGATAGAAGATTAATTTTTATATTGCTTTTCAAGGGTCAGTAAATAATCGTAGCCTTATTCAGTTTTGGAGTTAGGGATTTTATGTGGTATAAATCCTATATGGCTAGAGCTTCAGCTGTGGAAAATGGATGTTTGAGTGGTAGTTTTATTGATATATTTGGTTGTTTGTACATGTAGTTTGGGGCAGCAGCAATGCTGACACGTACATCAGACGTCCCAGACACAGAGTGTTATCCTTGCAAATAGAGCTGCTGCTCTCTTTGGGAGTTCTGAGCTCTCAAAGTAAGAGAGTGGTTATCCTGTTGATAAGAGTAACAGTACTCTCAGTATTAGTGTTGCTGCTATACCAAACTTGAATGGGAATAAATTTGAAGATGAATGGGATCTAGCCCTATTTTTTTTTTAATTGTAGTGTAAACGGGTATTCTGAGGGTTGGGGTGGCATGGTATTAAATGTTGTTTTATGGGTATTTTATTATTTTTTACAACAACAAATGTATTAGAAAAAACGATGGTTTTCTGAAAATTGTTTGCTCTCAATGTTGCAAAGTCAAAAACTTCATTCATAGATGTGTGAACCATTGTTTTTTATTGTTAAATCCATAGCCAATAAGCATGTCAATTATAGTCTTGCCAGAGTTGCACACTTTATTTGAGCATCAAGATTTCAAGAATAATGTTGGCTGTAAATCATCTGTAATATAATGTGTGTTTGAAATCCTTGAAAGATGAGAAAAATCCACTCGTTAATTGACGTGGGAGAGATCAGTACTCTATTATAATATATTTATTATTATAATAAAGACTTTTATTTAGTGTTGTCTTGTGAGAGAGGAATAGGTATAGCTCTAGTTTCAGGATAATTTTCGTTGTGATATATAGGTAAGTCTCTACAACTTTTGACTATTGTGAGAGTTTTTATTTTAAGTTTTTTATTGCTAATATAAGCATGGCCTGCGAAGCATATAAGCGAGACAGGGTGCAAAATCTTTAATTTTTACATAGAAAACCAGCAGTCCTATAATCTATATTAGTGTGCCATGCAAGCTGCAGTCTGGGGATGTACAGGACTGTCTAAAAAAGTTGCAAAATGAGCTTTTACTACTTTTTTAAACAGTCTTGTACATCCCCAGGCTGCAGCTTGCATGGAACACTAATATAGATTACAGGACTGGTTTTCTATGTAAAAATTAAAGATTTTGCACCCTGTCTCGTTTATATGCTTCGCAGGCCATGCTTATAGTAGCAATAAAAAACATAAAATAAAAACTCTCACAATAGCTCTGCTGGAAATAATTTGATGTGCCAAACCATGCCAGACTGTGGCAAACTATGCCCAATCGTGCCCAACTGTGCCAAACTATGCTATGCTGTGCTACATATGTGCCAATTCGAACATTTCGCAACAATTTAGCACGGTTTGGCACAGTTTGGCATAGTGTGGCATAGTGTAGCCCAGTGTTCCATTTCCACTAGGGAGTCAAAAGTTCTGGAGATTTTTATCCATATATTTTTGACTTCTTGAAGTGGAATGTTTTTTCAACAATAATAATTGCTACTTCTCTAGGCTCTCATAAGTGTATTTTTAAATAATGTGATAGTTACGAATATTAATGTGTGAGTATAATTGTTACAACAGTTGTAATTATTAGACAAGTTTCAGGCAGAAGAACTACAATAAAATGTAAGAAATTGTATAAAAATGTAAGAAAATGTATAAAACTGTATCAAACCATTGGTTTCCGAATAATGTTTTTGCGGTTTTATTCACGTTTTTAAATTTTCTTACATTTTTATACTTCCCTTACAAATATGAATATGAATTTTTATACTTTTTTTTACAAATATGAAAATATTTTTTTCTTTCTTAAGAAAAAAATTTTCTTGCTTTCTTTCTTTCTTTTTTCTGTCTTAGTATAAACCTTTAACGCCAAGATCACCTAAAAAAATATTTAAAGATAAAATTATTTATTCATATTAATTGTATATTAAAAGTATATAGGCATCATAATTTTTGATAAAATCACCCAAGGCATAAACTCTATATCTATTTTACTCAGCGAGATATTACAATTCTAAGATTTTGGCTTTGGTACAACTTTCTGAAGCTTTTTAATTTTAAAATAATTTAATTTAATTTTAATTTTAATTTCTTGAAATACATGCAGTTATTGATCTAAGAAGAAATAGAAATATTAAAATTTTTTCTTTAACCAATTTTAAAATGACAAAAATCACAAAAAAAAACAAAAAATCACAAAAATTCTTGAAATTAAGCAATTAAAAGTGGTTTTTAAATTAAAAAAAAAATTAATTAATCAAACAATTTTAATCTTTCCAACTCTTAGATCCATAACCGCATAAATTTCAAGTAATTTAGATTCCATCCCATGAAAATAATCAATTAAATATATATGCTTTAGAAAGTTGTATCAAAGGCAAAATCTTTAAATTGCAATACTTCTGTGTAAAATACAACTAGAGATTCTGTCTTGGGCATTTTATCAGAAATAATGCCTACTTTTAGTATATCGTCGCTTCCGAATAAAAAGCGTTATCTGGGAATCCGCTCGTAAAAGGTGTTATCTCGGAATCCGCCCGTAAAAGGCGTTATCTGGGAATCCGCTCGCAGAAGTAGGCGTTATCTGGGAATCCGGACGAAGAAGACGTTATCTTGGAGTCCGCTTGTAGAAGGCGTTATCTCGGAGTCCGCTCGTAGAAGGCGTTATCTCGTTAAAATTGGTCGATTCTATGAAAATCTACGTGAATTTATTTACGAAATAACGCCTTCTACGAGGAGACTGTGAGATAACGCCTTCTACGAGCGGACTCCGAGATAACACCTTCTTTGACCGGATTCCCAGATAACGCCTTTCTATTCGGAAGCGACGATATGATTAATATAATATATAAATTATTTTATTTTTAAATATTTTTTAGGTGAATTTGGCCTCGAAGGTTTATACCTCTATAAGAACCCCTTGAGTCTGTCAAGGGCTTGATTCTCTAACTCTATCTCGGTGAGCGATACTTGCGAGCCAAGATTAGACCAATCAGAAAGCTTCTTTAGAAGGAACAATGGTTGTGTCGACAGACTTAAGGTAGTACCGTCGTTACCTAAATAGCGTTGAGATATTAATGAAATTAAATATATCAATTCATATTGGTCTAAAAGCGACTCAAAAAAGTTTTTGGAACTTTTTGGAGCGATAGAGAAAAGTTATAAGCACTTTAATTTTTACTAATTTAACACGTAGTCTTATGGGAAATCGTGTTTCCAGCACAGTTATCTTCAAATTGCATAAAAACCGCCGTCCAAATTTGAAAACAAAATAGAGAAAATATAAATTTGATATCTGCAAACCATTTTGAGCTCCTGAACGTATTGATTAGGAGCATGTGACAATAGAATTGAGCGATGAAATATGATTATAAACACAAATAGCAGACGACATGCATGAGAGCGAGAGAGATAGAACGACGGCGTATGGTATAGTTTGTGCTCTCGCTGAGTGCACAAACTATAAGTCGCTGCGGTACTACCTTAAGCTTATAGATAGAGCCCCTATCCTATAGAATTTATTAATAACTATATAAAAATAAGACTCAGAAGCATAAATTACGCCAATAAAACTATACCACAGTTGGAACAAAATAGATTTCACATAGTCATTCCATACGTGAATGAACTCAATTCAATTATTTTAAGATTTTTTAGAAAATATAACACACAGGTCATTAACAGCACTATAAATAAATTAAACTGCTTTATTAAATTAGGTAAAGATGTGAGTACGAAAGAGGAAAAAACTAATGTTGTCTACCAAATCAAATGTAACGATTGTGACGCATCATATGTAGGTCAAACGGAAAGACGCTTAGGTATTAGAATTAACGAACATTTCAAAAAATGCGAAAATAATGATCGAGGGTCTGCTATTTATACTCATATGGAAGAAACGGAACATAAGTTCAATTTTGAAAAAGTGAAAATTTTACATAATGAACGTGTTTTGTTTAAACGAAAGTTAGCTGAGATGCTTTTCATACATGCGCAAAAACAATATATTAATAATCAACAAGACACAAAAACACTCAGGTTCGAATATAAATCTTTTATCAATAAAAATCATTTTCTACAACAGCAATATCCTACAAACACAATCACAGAAGATAGAAGGTATTAGGAGAGTATGTTAGACAAAGAGATGGCCACGCCCAAAATATAAAATCACAGTCATCTTGGGCCCTCCCCGTCTCTTTGACACCTCCTTGACATATATTTGTCTAATACTCTTTCTCTGTACAACTAATAAGCACCGCCTTATACAATGTATGATTGGCTTCTTGTATTAATGTAACAAATATATATGTAATTCTCCACTGTATATAAAGGCCAAAATGTTGCGAATTTACTTTCAATTGACTGGTGGTATCGCTGTGACCACCTAAAAATTTGTTAGACTATTGTTTCTTGTAAGTAATTATGTGTAATTTGTATGTAAATTTTTCTATCATTTTTGTATCAAAAGTTTATAATATATGATTTTTGTATTAGAGTCTTGAGAAGGGACTCAATAAAAAAAGAGTCCGAAACGTCGACATTAAGCTAAAGACTCGGCTTGTCATTTACCATCCTGACTCCTTGGACAGCACGACCGTTAGTATCGATAGAACAAAGAACATAATATAAAGTAGTTATAAAATAAAACGGAATGTCATATCTGGATTTTATAGACTATATTTTATGAAGATTTGTATTTGTATATTCAATTATAAATATTTATAATAATGTATTAATATATATTATAGGTATAATGTATTATATATTTTTTCATCTTTAAAAAAAATGATAGCCGGAAGTATGGCTCATTGAAAGCCCCGATTTGATTACTACTACTACTTATTTAATGGCCGTAGTTCTCTCTGCCTGAGATGCCGATTTGATTAGTTGATATTTGAAAAAAAGCGCAAATATTTAAATTCTTTAGATTGAAAATGTGTTGAAAAAAAAATAAACAAAAAAAAAACATATTTGATTTTTTACTTAAAAAATGTATCTAATTATCTTATCATTTAAACTAATTGAAACTAAATAATATTGAAAAATAGTGTTCATAACCCCAAAAACAAAAAAGTCCGCGCCAAGCGTGTTTGAATTTTGCTAGTGTGTATAAACAGGAAAAGCACTTTAGAAAAACGTGCAATTTTTCTGACGGCATAGCGCATAGAGCATAAGGCTGTGTCTACAATAGTGTGACAAGTGTGATGTCATACTGACACGGACGTTTATAACAGCCTTTGTTATCACACGAACGTAGGAGTGGGGGTAATTATCAACTGTGATTGGTCGCAGTCACCATTCGTATTTTTTTTCGCAGTTCGTAATTAGGCCAGGGCCACATAAGCGCGCACGACCGCGTACGGCTGCGTTCGACCGCATATATGTCGGTAATGCCTCTACCACATAACAGCGTACGACCGCGTTTGGCCGCGTTCAACCGTGTACGACGTTATGGGAATATTTAGTGATTTCCGCTAGTACCAATAGCAGTTATCTCATAATCCCCATTATAACAAACAGTATCTTAATAAAATATGGGGAACTATAAAAGTGACTGTTGGTATCAGCCAAAATCACTAAGTTTTTCCCTATCGTCGTACGCGGTTGAACGCGGCCAAACGCGGTCGTACGCTGTTATGTGGTAGAGGCATAAGGAAAAATTTAGTGGTTTCGCTACTGCCAACAGCTTTAATGTCACTATGACAACTTCTGTCTGTTCTGTCTGTCGTTGAAGACAGAAGTTGTCATAGTGAAATTAACGCTGTTGGCAGTAGCGAAAATCACTAAATTTTTCCTTACCGACGTACGCAGTCGAACGCAGTCGTACGCGGTCGTGCGCGCTTATGTGGCCCTGGCCTTACCCCCACCCTACGGTTCATAAGATATCACAGGCCGTCACAAATGTCCGTGTCAGTATGACATTACGCTTGCCACTCTATTCTAGACACAGCCTAACAGACTGTCTACATACTGGGTTTTGGGGTTTAAGCTTTAGGCTTTGTATGCTCCGTAAAAATATCGTTAGCATACACGTGACCCATGGTAGAAGTTCAACATGTTAATCTTCTGCCATGGATCACGAGTATTCTAGATTTCGAACAACAATTTCTTTTTAAGGAGCTACAAAGCCCACAGCTCAAACACCAAAATCCAGTATGTAGACAGTCCCTAAGACTTACGGCATCCAATGCGGATTCGCTGTGTTAATCAATAAATAGGTAAGTTTCGTAATATTAGAGCTAAGAATATAAGAACCAAACGAAACGACCGGAGCAGACACAGCACAGTGCGGCGCTTATGTACATTCACTCTGAGAAGGGCTAACCAGAGGTTAAAGGGGACTTTGTGAAATTATATATTAGGGAGTGTCCACAAATGCGCTATGCTGTACTGTGCGGCTGTGTTCTACACTACGCTGTGCTTTCCGATTTTAAATTTATATAGGTTATAAGCATAGGTGAACCCATAAATTTAAAATCGGAACGCACAGCGCAGTACACAGTCGCACAGCACAACACAGCGCAGAATACAGTCGCACAGCACAGCACAGCGCATTTGTGGACACTCCCTAATCGAGACGTTATAATGAGTAGTTATAATGAGTAAGGTAAAAGACAGGATAATTAGAGAGAAGCGCCCAGATTTTGATCATATCTTCTTTTTTTTATTATGTTATATATTTATTCATGCGCATGTACATATAAAACTTCGTCGTTACTAACAATTATAAATCGCTTTATCAAGGACGCAACGAATACTACAATTTGACGTATACATCTGCTTGCACGACTGCACGTACCGTGTCGTACAGTCACATATCGACGGCTGAGCGGAACAAGACCGACCCCGGTCCAGCATGCAAAAATGCTAATTTTATAATAATAAAAATGCAAATCGATAGATCTCAATTTACTCAAACCACCCACGTAATTATTTTAATTTGCCCTAGTTTAGTTTTCCCGGAAAAAAATAAAATTAAAAACTTAAAAATTTATAAGTTTAAATACCTGTATCTCATTAAGCAAGCGCAATTTCTTACTTTTTTAAGCGGTAAAAAATTGCTCACGGGCTATTTCAATTTGCCCCGTTCCTAAACATTGAAAATATTTAATCGTTTTATTAAAAGAATAAAAAAGAATAAAATCTGTAGATTCCACCGTTTCATATTCCATGTTCCAAGTGTCACAAGGTTTTAAGTTTTAATGGTTCTATGCACGGAACACTGAGACTGATGTAGGTATCGCTAGTTGTATTTATATATTATTATGGGTGGGGACATTTGAGGAGGTATAGTTTCTTTCTTCAGAGCTTAAATAAGAAACAAAGGAATGAATCCGTGACTAAAGAAATATTGACCCTCAGGGTATTGACTTTCGCAGCGACGCCTGCGGCGCCCGCTTTTAGTACCGAAAAAACGGAAAAAACCACTGAGAAGACGATAAAGAGTTACAAAGAAATATTGTAGACGAAGCTTAAGCCTCCTCAAGAGTACCGATTCTTAGGGCCTTTGCACGCTAAAAGCATAACGCGAAGGAATAAGGAATAAGAGGGCATAAGGTGGACATAAGGTACTAAAGCCCGCTACACGCAAAAAGAAAAAGTAAAAGAACAGAAACAGATATAAGAATAACATGGACATGTATATCTATATATATGAGGAACAGGAGCAGCTAAAAGGAACACCTCGTACTATTCCTGTAACTGTTCCTGTTCCTCATATATATAGATATACATCTCCATGTTATTCTTATATTTTTACTTTTTCCTTTTGCGTGTAGCGCCCTTTATACTCCGCTTATTCCCCTTATGCCCGTGTTGTGTATGCAGCGAAACGTGCATATCGACGCCCCTTACGAAGACTAGCACAACTCGCGTTTCCTTATGGAGATTAACACAGAGAAAACTGAGTTGTGCTAGTCTTCGTAAGGGGCGGCGATATAACCTCTTGATTTTTTTGGAGTAAAGTTTTCGAAATGAAATAGCTTACTGTAATTATTAATTGACTCTAATTGGCAATTAATTGACTCTAATATTACGCAGTATAATGTAGTTCTACACTTTATTTTCCATGAATATCTTACAAATATTCTTTTTAAAACTTTTCTCTATATATAACTTATTAATAAATTTGAATCTTGCATTCATTAGGGGTTTCTCATATAAGTATTGTATTAGTTATCTGTTCATCAATTGTTATAACAAACACCTACTAATAAAGAAGTAAAAAAGGTCAATAATTAAAATTTTATGAATATAAATTATTATATAAATAATAAATAATTACCAAATGATTAAGCTTTTCTAGGTTCTGCACGTTCAAATGGTGAAGTACAAAAGTTTTCCAAAAGTTTCACAATTTAAAAGTTTATTTTTATTTATATCTAATTGCAGTAAATTAATAATTACGTTTATAAATTATTTTCTATTTATTATTAAAAACTTTCTCCAAAACAATTAATTTAGGGGTTATGCACGATCCGTTGCGTACACAACACGGGCATAAGAGGAATAAGCGGAGCATAAGTACCTTATGTCCACCTTATGTCCTCTTATTCCTTATTCCTTCGCGTTATGCTTTTAGCGTGCCAAGGCCCTTACGTCGAACTTTTGAGGAGACTCCTCGGCTTCGTCTACAATATTTCTTTGTAACTTTTTAGTGTCTTTTCGGTGGTTTTTTTCCATTTTTCGGTACTAAAAGCGGGCGCCGCAGGCGTCGTTGCGAAAGTCAATACTCTGAGGGTCAATATTTCTTTAGTCACGGATTCATTCCTTTGTTTCTTATTTAAGCTCTGAAGAAAGAAACTATACCTTATCAAATGTCCCCACCCATAATAATATATAAAATATATAAATACAACTAGCAATACCTACATCAGTCTCAGTGTTCCGTGCAGAATCATTAAAACCTTTGTGACAGTTGGAACAAGGAATATGGAACGGTGGAATCTACAGAATTTATTCTTTTTTATTCTTTTAATAAAAACGACTAAATATTTTCAATGTTTAGCAACGGGGCAAATTGAAATAGCCCGTGAGCAATTTTTTACCGTTTGAAAAAGTAAGAAATTGCGCTTGCTTAATGAGATATAGGTATTTAAACTTATAAATTTTCAATTTTTTTATTTTATTTTTTCCGGGAAAACTAAAATGGGGCAAATTAAAATAATTACGTGGGTGGATTGAGCAAATTGAGATCTATCGATTTGCATTTTTATTATTATGAAATTAGCATTTTTGCAGGCTCGACCGGGGTCGGTCAGAACAAGGTGCTATCTCGGCTGAGGCTAACAGAAGATGCTATCTCGGCCGAGGCTCACAGAATCGGGCGTTTCGTGTGTACGTTGTAAGCAAAGCGTAAGCCAGGTAAAAATATATTCCACAAAAAAGCGATTAAAGTTGAAGAAAAGAGCTTTAATTTGATATGAAAATCGTTAAAATCGGTCAATTCTGTGTAAAGCTACGTGAATTTGAAAATGGCGAAAAATGACCAAAAAGGCGAAAAGTCACCGAAAATGAGCGATTTTTCCCAAATACACGTCATTTTGATCATTTTTGGTCATTTTTCGCCGAGATAGCACCTTCTGTGAGCCTCAGCCGAGATAGCACCTTGTACCGCTCAACCGTCGATATATTAGTGCCTATGAATATTTCGTGACAAGATTTAATTGATTTTATACAAATATCACAAGTATAAGTTGAATAGCCGAATCTAATGTTAAATCGCTTTATTGCCTTAAAATCACTAATCTCGCTGGGTTTAGTGATATTCGTATAAAATCAACTAATGATAAGGCCGCCCCAGCAACTACCTCCACGGGAAGAGCCTCCCAGTTCCACTGCGAATATCCCGGCTGTGAGCGGACCTTCACCACCATCAGCGGCAGAGGGCTCCACCATCGAAGGACGCATAAGGCCTGGTACGATGAACGGGTCATCCAGCAGGCTACCCAGCCAGGCCAACGTCGTTGAACACGATAAAAAACCGCACTCCCCGCCCGGCAGGAAGCCGAGCTGACCATTGAAGGAGTGCGGTTCATCAACCAGGCTCTGAACCTGCAGGCCATCCACCAGCAGAGGGTCTACGTCGAGACCGCCCCACCAACACCTCCAAAGGGCCCAACAAGCTCCTTGATTACTTAAGGAGCCTTAGGGCCCTGAACTCGGACGACTACCAAAGGGCGCCACTATACACCATCGTTAGCGTGGCTCTAAATATTAACGACAAAGAAGACACCTTCCAGAGCCTTTCCCTCTACCTCCGTGACGTTCTTTCCAGTATACCATCTAACAACAGCGCTCCAAGGCGACAGCTTTCAGTGCCACCTACTTCCAGAAAGAAGGCCAGAAGATGAGAGTACGCCACGGTCCAGAGACACTGGAAGCAGAACAGAGCCCGCTGCATAACCACCATCCTGGAAGTCATCGCGCGACACCCAGCAACCATCCCGAGACATTATGGAGGCCTACTGGACTAACGTCTTCACTCACCCAGTAACTAACACCAAGCCGCAATGTATCCAACAGCCTCCCATCGAAGATGTCTGGTAGTCAATCACACCCGAGAACATCAAGGCAGCTAGGCCATTCCTGGCCGTGTCACCTTGACCCGACGGCCTTACAGCCCGCCAACTCAGCCATACCACTAGCCATTCTCACAAGGATATGCAACTTTATCCTCTGGTGTGGTAAGCTTCCTGAACATCTCGCAATCTCAAGAACAATCTTCATCCCTAAGAAGCCCGGAGCCCAGCTGCCTGGAGATTTTCGGACAATCTTCGTTTCCTCTGTATTAACCAGACTTGTACATAAAGTCTTAGCACAGAGGATAGACCAACTAATTCAGCTAGATGAGCAGCAACGAGCATTCCGTGGTGGGATCGATCGCTGCCGAAACAACACCGTCCTTCTCGACGCCATTCTTCGAAGTCGGTACACCAGTTTCCGCTCGCTGTACATCGCCACGCTCGAAATTGCCAAGGCCTTTGACAGTGTGGACCACACCGCCCTCCTGGCTGCCGCAGAAGCGGCCGGTCTTCCTTCCGTGATGATATCGTATCTCCGAGCGAAGCACTACCACGCTATCAGGCTGCGAATGGGAATCTGGGCCACTTCGAGTCACGAGAGGAGTAAAGCAGGGCGATCCGCTCTCACCAGTCATCATTTAACATCATTATGGACCATCTCCTCCGTTCTCTCCCTCAAGAATGTAGCGCCATCTTCAACAACACCACCGTCCGAGCCATGGCCTTCGCCGACGACCTGGTCCTACTTGCCGACTCACCAACTGGTCTGCAACACCTACTTGACCACAAGGCGAGCTACCTCAACGACTGGGCTGATGCTAAACAACACCAAGTCACACGGTCGCCATCTTTGGAGATTCAAATAGAAGGAAGACAGTGGTCGATGCCAGAGTCATCTTCACCATCCAGGGTCAACCAGTACGAGTACTCAGTCGTGAGGAATCCTGGGTCTACCTGGGAATCCAATTCTCAGCAGAAGGCAGGCGCTCGCACCCTCTAGTCAGTCAACTAAACCCCCTCCTTCAACGCCTTACCAAAGCTCCACTCAAACCACAGCAGTGTATCTACGCACTGAAGACTCCGCCTTCTCTAAGATCTATTATCACATGGCCCTAGGGACAATCACCATCAGTGAGCTTGAGCGAGTGGACAAATGGTAAGAGCTACGGTGAGACAATGGATAGCTCTATCGAATGACACCCCGGTAGGATACTTCCATGCTTCCGTTGGCGAAGGAGGTCTGGGCATTCTATCCGTGCGCTGGCTAGCGCTTCTCCACCGGCGCAACCGCCTTCTCGGGCTCGTACCAGGTCGTGATGAAACGAACATCACAGATCTTTACCTGGCCAAAAAAGTCCTCCAATGTAACAAACGGCTCACCGACGGAACCACAAACATCGCGGACGAAGACAGCTGCAAAAAGCGGTGGACCGCTCTCCTCCACGGCTTGATAGGAGGGCGTGCGCTTAAGCTTCCGTTCAAGTTGACAGCCAACACCAATGGGTAACGGACGGAACCGCACTTCTTACCGGCAGCGATTATATCAACTGCCACCGGTTAACAGGTAAGAATCGGTGCCCTCCATACCAGAGCCAGGACCACCAGGGGGAGGCACGAGGATCGGAGCTGCCGTACGGAGCGCATAGTGCCGGAAACCAACAACCAAGTCCTGCAGATATGCCCCTGCTCCCATGGCGTCCAAATTGACCGCCACAACTCCATCCTCACTTACATTGGTAGGAACTTGCGACGCCAAGGTTTCATAGTCTACAACGAGTCACACATCACCACCAGCGAAGGACTGCGTAAGCCCAACATCGTCGCCATCATGGGGACTCTACTTCTGAGGCATAATATTCATTGTAATTATAAGTTGTGTTAGTTAAATGTATATATAAGTTGTTGTTAGGATAATACTATGTAACTTTATAATAAAGATGAACATTTTTTTTATAATAAAGACTTACTCCTTTTTGGGAGATTGCGTCGCTTTGGCTATTTGTGAGTCCGACTTGTCTGTCGGAGATCTCGTCGCGAAATGACGGAGCGTCACATCGCACCGATTTACGCTCTCTCGCGCTTCTCCTGTTATAGTTATAAATCGCAACTCTCTCTCGCTTCTACCCTACGTATACATACCCTATTTATAGCGCGAAAATTTAAGATGCGCACACCTCATATTTGATCCGTTACAAATTGTTAACAATCTTTTTTTAATGTGTAACTATATTTTAATTTTATTTGTAGAATGGTTGGTTATAAGAGACATGCAGAGGAGATTAGTAAAATATGGTGATGTCGATGATTCTAAGGAAAATAGAAAGAATTTAAAAAAGAGAAAGTTTGGATCATCTTCCAGCGAGGATGAAGGACCAAAAATTAAGGTGGCTTCACCGACTTAGGACCGATGACAGATTTAAATAAAATTTTGCACTATTATAGAGCATAGTTCAAGCTTTTAATTAAAAAAAAGAAAAGTGGAGGTCAACGATATAAATGAAGAGAAATAAATCATTAAAAATTAACATCTCAACACGGGGCTCATATGGAGCGTCAGTTATTGACATAGTCAACGTAACTAATAACACTTCATACATGACAGATCTTTTCCGAGAAAAGCTATGTTATCCAGCTTAACTTGTAGAATGTTATGCCGCAAAGAAAATATTAGATAAACGGTGAAATATAAAAGATGTTAGTTGTAAATGTAAAATATGACGTCGTCCGATACCACGTCATATCACAATATGTACAAGTCACGCGACGTAGCAACGTTGCATTCTTTCAATTATAGCAGAATGCTTTAGTAGCTGAATACGTTCTGCACTTTTTTACCTACTTTTTTCTAATTTCAAATGAAATTATGAAAAAACATTATTTAAGCATTAATAAGGATTAAATAAATAAGTAAATAGATTCATATGAAAAAGTTTATTAAATTGTAAGTGTTTGTAACATAATACTGCACAAATTATTTGTGTGAAAATAGTTTTTAATCTTCTGTTGAGTATACTCAACTAAATTAACATCCTTCTAATTTTTCATAAATATATTATGTTAAATGCTTTATTATACACAAACGTAACAATATATGTTATACTTATCCGTGAATACAGACTATATAATCACATATTTTGTATAGTAATATTACAGCTTATCCACTGTTTATTTAAGTAATATAATAATAATCTTAAATTTAAATATTTTACATATAAAACAAAATCACATTTTATGTTTTTAGATATAGCAATACTGATCATATTTTCCATGTGATTAATGTTTTTATATTTCATTCTTCTCTTTGATTTTCCAATTGCGTGAAAATACTTTGAATAATTTTCTTATTATTCGTTACACGAGACTTCTTATTTACAGCTTCAGCTAACAAAAATTGTAAGCGATCATAGCCACTAGTTTTGCAAGCCACTTGAAGTGACGTAATATCTATACCAGCTTTGGCAATTTTACTTCTTATAGTTTTTGAAATTTTCAGTGAAAGCAATGAATTTTTGATAGATTTCCGTTTTTTCAATCTGTCCTTTGAATTAGTTATAAAAGAAATTGTCTGTGTGTTATTTATTATAACACTTTTCTCAATATTTACAGCTTTTAATAATTTATCTAACATTATAACGTCGTTAGTTTCATTATGTGCCGTTAAAATATCTGTTTTTGGTAGATAATCATCGACTAGCACAGGTTGGGCAAAAGATTTCTTTTCTTTTTTCCGATTAGGTAAGACTTCTTTAAACATAGGCACAGTATCTCCAAAACCTTTAACAAAACTCTTCAGCTCTTTAATTAAGTTGAATGATTCAGCTAACTTAATTATTCTCGGAGCATCAAATCTGAAACATATCTATAAAATAAACAGCTGTTGAAACATAATTGTATTGTTTTAAAACATTACCTAAAGCAACTGTGAGCAACGAGTATACAGGGAAGACGTAGCATTTAAAAAAAAAATAAGAAGCTGATAAATTCATCTCGCGCAGAATTGGTCACAATCACTTCATCGAAAAAATACAGATTATCGTTTATTACTTTGAACCCAGTCTTTTCCGATGCCATTGGCGATATTTGTTTTGTTAGCATAATATAGACTTCAAAAATTTTTTCTCCACATTTAGCAGCTATCTACAAAACAATTAATTAAAATATTACATAGTTTTAAATATTTAATATGCATTTAAAATATTTATCTAGCAATTACTTGAATTATTTCATCAGTCACTTTAAAACCTGTTGTTTCAGTATCAAAAGTAACAGTACAGCAATCCTTGTAATCTACGTTATCTGCGAAAAATGATTAAATATTAATTTCTATTGAATAAGAATATAATCAAACAGTATATGAATGTATGTAATTATCTATAAGAAAAGTTTCATATATGAGATCAGATGTATCCAGATATCCAACTCCCGATTTGTAAATAATACCTTCTCGACTGCATGATGTAATATTTTTTGTTTCTCTTTCTTTTTCAAGATTAGTCTCCTTTTTTTAGTAGGTATTAACTTTTTACGACAAGCTTGACGCTGACACTGTTGTTGTTTATTATTTCGATATTTTTCCGTTTGCTTTCCGGGTGATATATCTAATTTAGAATATAATTCATTAATGTATTCATAACCAATATTTTTTTGGCAAACAGCTAAAGCCACTCGATGGGCGTGAGATATCTAATTTATCCACCATAATAAACTGATTTTGGATGCTTAGTCGTGACTGTGTAATTAAAAGATTCATTTACTCCAAAGCGGAATCAGTCAAGCATTCGCCATTTTTGAAATACTTATAAAAGTGATTGTTGTTCTCATCTTTTGTGCACCAAGATCCACAGTTATTATGATCACCAAATGCGTGAGGTACGAGATTTTGTAAAGCCAATTTGACTTTTGTTGCATCGTCCTTATGCTTTTTTATACACAAGGCAAACATTTTTGAAAAGTACTCTCGTATCGATGCATTTATTTTCAGTTCATATAACTTTAAATTGAATGTTTTATGAATGTGATTGAAATCAGACCACTTGCATATTTCATAGAGCGAAAGTCGTCTCAAAGCTGCAATGGATGATGAATCTTCGTCTCCAATAATTGTACGAATTCTACAATTAGCTTTGACTAATATCTCATTTTTCAATACCATTTCAACGACCATGTCAGCTTCCATGGCTTTCGATGACCCTGAATGATTTTGAAAACAAGTATGCGGCTTCACAATTGGTTGTTCACATTTTTTACATGCTATGTTTCGTGTAGCAAAAGCTAATATTTTTTTAGAAAAATTTCCAATAAGTGAGCCATGACCTATAAAAAATATACAAAATTTGACATTAATTCTATGATATTAATTTAATTATACAGACTATAAATACATGAATAGTATAGAAACACAAACCGCTCAAACTATTATATTGTCTCCCTCTTTTTGTCCAGGTTTCATCATAAGAAGCAGTTAAGTCTATAATGTTTCTGTTATTAGGATTATAGCTGTCATTGTTTTCGGGATCATTACAGCTAATAAAAACTGAATTTTTCTCATTAAAAATAATTTATTGTATCCAGTAGAAGTAACAGAAGTATTATATAAATTGTATATCAACCAATACTATAGTAACTAATAATTCACTTATAAAATTGTAAAAATGTAGGTAATTTTTTTTTGTAAATAATCAAAAAATCAATAAAAAAATTAATTAATTATTAATTAAAGTCACAAAATATACTTTTAAACAATTAAAATATACATGTGCATATAAACTTCATAAGCTCAACATTATTTTAAAAATGTAGTATTAAAATCTGTATTATATTTTGAGTACTTTTGTTGTACATTTTTTTGTAAAAATATATATTTATGTTGTAAATTTGTATTGCATTATAATTTTGAGTTTTTTATTGTAACAAAATGTTGTTCGAAGCCTTAAACTTAAAATATATTTACTAATATTAACACATTTTAATGTTATGTCAATACGCATGGGTTTACATTGTTGTTCGAAGCCTTAAACTAAAATAAATTTACTAATATTAACACTTATTTCTATTTCAATGTTACATCAATACGCAAGAATCTACATCAATAATTACCTACTCAACTTTCAGCTAAAAGTAAAATAAGCTTCTGTTTCAGTACAGATTTTAAAATATTCAAAAGTACATTTTATTATCCTTATAGAAATCAATTAAACTTAATGCGATTTCAAAATAAATCATAAAAAATACAAAATGAAATTTTGTATTCACAGTTGTGTATAACTATTATAATCTTACTTCTAATTGTCGAATACACTTTAATTTAAATTTACAATTGTAAGATAAAATACCATTGTTGATGTATAATAATGTAAAATAATACATAATTATACAAAATACTTTAAATACAATATTTCACTTTGATTCCCCTTAAAACTTACATCTTATGTGTTAACTTCTTTTCAAGTTCGATGCTGTCACCGCATGATTGTTCAGCTAAATGTAAAATTGCCGGTCCAACTTCTGTCTCATAGCGTTTGCGTGATGTGCTTCCTACTGTGGGAATGTTAAGCGTAGATAGAAACGTATTAACCCCTCTCTCACCCATACCACTGCCATACATGCCTAATGACAAAACAAGTTTTATTAATATTGAATTTATCAAAGTTTAATACAAGACTAATAAATGATTTATTTCACACTTACCAACTGCTAGTTTGAGGTTAACATCAAAATACGGTTTTTCCGAGGTTCTGGAGCTGGTGATTATCTGTGTTATTGTTGAACAGTACTCACATTTCATATGACTCGCTAGTCCTTCCTTCTTTTCTTTGACTATAAAGCGTAATGAAAGAGGATGATTACAAGGTTTACACCATAGTTCTTCTGCAATTTTATCCAATTCCACTATGCGGCGTCCAGCAAATATGGCAGGTACCTAGTAAAGTGAATAGGCATTAGTGAATAAATTACAAAATAGTTTTGTTTATATCAATCTGTGTACCTCTGATTACTTTTAAAGAAAAGTCCAAGAAACTAATTTTTACTTTCAAAAATCATACAGACTTACATTAAACAATAAAACTGTAGTACAAAAGTTGTGTATAATATTTACGAGAATTACAAATAATACTCAGAATCAATTATTATAAATATAAATATTATGATCAATGTAAAGTAGAATTGTTCACAGATAACTTACTATATAGTGTTTAGTAAAACTAACTTCAGATTTCGGTAAGCTCCTACTTTTCACTGTTTCCATCAACATATCCAGTTTTGCTTTCACTTTCCTCTTGATGAACTTTCCTTTTTGCCTCCCGACAGATCCGCGAACATTATAATTTGGCATTTTTGTAAGCTACTGTTACAAAGTTGATAATTTAACAGCATGCGATGCACGTGCCTCGATTCATATCAGCCAGCAGTACCAACGTGTTTACGTTCACCGTTACAGCGTTGCCAAATCTACTCCGCGCCAATGCCGTATGCATAAATTTGTTTTCCCCGAATTTCTTTTTAAATACTTTTTTCCGTATATTTTGTATATAAAATAATAACTTCTTTCTTATATTGTTCTAAAATAAGTATTAACGGTTTTTTAAAATCAAATTTCCACAGTAATTTGTAAATAGTATTAGCCACTATCTGGGGCCCTGAATTGATACGGCCCGTCGCGGTGAAGCCACCTTAAATCAAAGGTACTTTTTATATTCTATTGATTTTATAGCAATTTGAGCGCCTACCAACATCATGTTATAAATTGCACGTTTTCTTTGTACCAACAAGAATATAATTTCTGATCATAACAAGATTTGTGATCCTTTTCTCTTATAACTGAAGGCGGCTAATGAGTTTTGTGCCGTAGTTAATGAGGATCCCGCAAGGGATTTTATTATTATTGCCAAATTAACTTAATGTATTGTTATTAAATTAATTATGAATTATTTTAATTGTGTGAACAAAAAAAGATTTTATAAATAAGTAAAAAGTTTGCTAACTTGTCAACACATTTATATGTTTACTTCAAGTCGGAAGATCGCGCAGCTACTATCTTAATTTTAACTTTCCACGTGATATTCCGCGGTGCTTGTAGCATTGCCGATTTTGTTCTCGGTACCCTGCATGCTAGAAATCCCTGATTAAAAAAAAATATTAAATCCTATTGGATCCTATTAAATTCCCTATATAGTCCATGTATTAAGTCAGTAAAAAATCCTCATTAAAGTCGATTCAACTAACAGCTTTTTAAAGGAATGAATGGGTTTTTTTAATCAGGGATTGTATTCTCATGAAATAATTATTGAAATTCGAATTTCTTTGTGTATGACAGGAAGTATATATTCCAACAAGAGAATTCTTGGCGACCTCAAAATCTGCTGACATAATTTTTTTAGTGTTTCTCGGGGACAGAAAAGGGTAGTATGGAAGGTTCCGAGGTCTTTCAAGCGATGCCAAATTTATTCCAGGTTACGCGTATGCCAGAGAACGTATTCCAAGGAAAAAATTCTTGGCGATTCCGAAAACGGCTATAGGAGGGGCTATAGAAAATAGGGCGGGGGGGATTCAGCGGTAGGTACCCTGCATGCTAGAAACCATGGATTCCAATAATACAATTTATTGGCACTTTCAAAATCGGCTGAATTAGAGTTATTTTGCGATTTTATAGAACAAATATGGGTAGCACGAGAACATTCCGCGGCACTTACAACGTTGTCAATTTTTTTTGTAGGTAACGTGCATGGCAGTAAGTATATTACAAGAAGAGAATTCTTGGCGATCTCAAATGAAACTGACTTAGAATCTTTTTCAGCGTTTTTCGGGAACGGAATCGGGTGGATGGACGGTACTTGATGCGTTGTTAAATTTTAGTTTAGGTTACGTGCATGCCAGAGAGTACAATATGCGGAGGAAAATTCTTGGCGATTCCAAACACGGCTAAGGTAGAATATTTTGCCATTTTCTAAGGCAAATGGGGGGTGGGGGGCGGGGGTCGTTCTGCGATGCTTATTGGGAATGAAAACTACCACCACGGTAGTAGTGGCGCTAGTAAACATGTATCCTTAGAGCTGGCATATCGGTAGCTATAGTGTGTTCCGCTGTACTAGTATCGTTGCTAAGTGTTTTGGAAAATTCTTGGCGATCTCAAAAACGGCTAAATTAGAATTATTTTGCCATTTTGTGGAGACGATGCGAATGGTTGATGGCGGTTCGGGGCAAAAGTTGCAAATATTTCCCGTAAATCTCTTTTTCGGGTCGAAAGTCAAATTTGCGGGGAGAAAATAAATTTTGCGGGGCAAAAGTAAAATTTTATTTATATATATTTTTTTTTTACAATATTTGTAATAATACTTTTAATTTTGTAATAAACCCATGAAAAAAATCGCGTCGGTCCCGTCTTTCACAATCAAAAGGTGGCCACGGTCGAGTGTGGAATAAAATACTACATGTAGATTTTCATAAAATACTAAAAGTAGATTTTCCTCTTGGATGGTTACTGCCCAAGCAATAACATTTTGCACGAGGGGGCGTTTACTAAGGTAAAAGTACCAATAGATGACCGCTTAGTGAAGCTAGAATTTTGATGTCATATTTTAAGTGCTAAATATTATTAAAAATGCATCAAATCAGTAGCCAATAGAATTATTATTACTTTTTACTTGCGAACAAAGTAAGGTACCTTGGGGTAATTCGGCCACCTTAAGCGGAATATTTTCTTTCTCCTTCTGTAAATGCGTTAGGACAAAATTGTAAAAAAGACTTTAAAGTATACTAAATATACTACCAAGAAAAAAATTGGGAACGCCCCAAATGTGATATTGGAATTGTAGGGTGCAAAAGTGTAAAATGTTGCCTTTTGGCCTAATTACCTGATATGCCTCTAATTCGGCCAATATTGACAAACGTAGAATAAATTAAGCCATAAATTGTAAAAATTAATAAAGAATATGTAAACCCTAGGTATTTAATTATTAATAGGAGTTAACTCCTATGAATAATTCTTAGTATAAAGAAATTGAAGGAATTCATTTTTCATTATAATGCATTAAATGAGTTTGGAATTCTACATGGGAGTCTCCGTAAGCTAAACGAAAAATTCATTTTGATCAATGAAATTGATTATGGCTAATCATATTTTTAAAGTTTCTTCTCAGAGAAAAGACAGATAAATGACTTCGCGAAAGTAATACGAATTTTACACCTTCTCATATTTATTGGGTCACATCTTCTTTATAGATTGGCCGAATTAGCTGAATTATAGATGCAAAAGTATTTTACTTCTAGAAAATAAAAAAAAATTATTTTTAATATTTCTTCCACCTTTCTGCCCGTATCACTTTCAATTAGGTTTATTAGCTTATATTTCGACTATAAACGAAATACTTGCTTTTTTGACTTTATAAGACGCCCGACTCATTGAAATTTGATAATAGAAACGTGCATAACAATGTAGTGATCATTTTTAAACAATTAAAAACTGTACAAAACATATATTTTTTATATTTGGAAGCTGGCGACATCGGTTATTTAAGCTTTTGGATGATTGAAGATAGGGAACTAGAAGAATGGCCGAATTATCGAAGTGGCCGAATTACCCCGACTTACCTTATTTAATTTGTGAAAATAAGCTTTTATGATAGAAAAATTAATTAAATTATGAATACACTGCTTGTACTATAGTAGTTGGACCGTGTTAAGAAGTCATGTACTAGTGGTCGGTCCCAATACTTGGACCATATAATTTGTATTCTATATTTATTTTGATTTTTATGTAAAAATAATAAAATCACTAAATTTTGGACTGCAAA
Source organism: Torymus aiolomorphi (assembly GCA_036365515.1). NCBI lineage: Eukaryota > Metazoa > Arthropoda > Insecta > Hymenoptera > Torymidae > Torymus > Torymus aiolomorphi. Next base: position 115,762,660 of record CM070877.1, read on the forward strand.
TACTTGTTAACAGTAGACCAATCGTTAATAATATGAAATTACAGCAAATCAATGTATGATAATCATATTATAGTTTTCCAACCTACTAACTCTACCAATAAGTACGAACCCTAACCATAAAAACATCGATAAAATACATAGGGCCAAGTATTGGGATATGACGTTTTAGACTGTACTAGTAGATAACCTTCAATTATTTTTATTAAAAACAATAATTATTGCGCTCCTAACGACTATAATTGAATTCGATGCATCATAGAAGTGTCTTAAAACTTTCAAGAGTAAAGATTTACTTCAAATTTATTTAAAAAATACCTACAAGGCGAGTCATGAATCCTTACGAAAGCATTAAGGACCTCCCGTAGAAAGCTGTGATCCTCGCGAGTAGCATATTCAAATCGTCATTTTAAGTATTAAACTGTTACTAACAGTAAAACACTCTTTGAACAATAAACATTAATTATTCTAGAATCATCTTATAGAATAAAATATTATCCAACTACTACACATTCTTTACAGTAATTGAATATTTATCTAGATGGCCACGTACTGGGCACTGGCCGCTCATTGGTACTTTTACCTTACCCAAGCGAGGCAAAATCTGCTCTTTTCACTCCTTGTTACATAATGTACAATTAAACCCAAGTAGCTGGAAGATGCGAGGTTCATGCATTTAAGGGAGTTACGTAGTTGTGCGGCTTCGCCTCGGGCGCCAACTTCACGCAGTGGCGGAACTTCAACTTTCGTCACTTGTACCGTAATGTACTATTTAAACCAAAGTAGTCTGCGGGACGCGGGATTCGGGCGTATAAAATAGTTAAGTGGATGGAAGCAGACCGAATATTTAAATGATGTTTAAACCCAATTATCCGGGAAATGTACGGTCCAGGCATGAGAAGGGAGTCACGCAGACGCCGCTGCTGTCTCTCCTGCCGTCGCGCGTGTATTGACGCCGCCCGGCGTCGGCGCTGAGTCGGCGGCGTGCCTTGGTAGTTGGAGGGGGGGGGGGGGGGGCGGGAGAGAGGCGCGTGGCAAGTGACGACTGCCGCAGCTCACTCGCGCATGTTGAAGATCAGGAGGAATCGTGAACATTCCGCCCACCTTCGCCAGACTGGCGAACGGTTCTTACTCCTTTGGGTGGAGTCGAACGACTTTAGCGATGGGTCTTCGTAGTATTGAGGTGGCCGTGCGTAGATCGATCACACGGATCAAGCCATCGCTCCCTGGATGGATAGCGGTGATGCGTGCGATGGGCCATTTGGCTGGAGGCGTAAGCTCGTTGCGAACGAGCACGAGTTCGCCCACGGTGACTGGAGGTTGCGGCTGCCTCCACTTCCTACGTGATTGAAGAGTCGTCAGGTACTCAGTGGACCACCTGGCCCAGAAATGTTGTGTCAGTTGGCTGATCAGAAGCCAACGCTTTCCTGGTGGCACATTGGCGATGGTGGTATCTTCTTCTGGCACTAAAAATGACGGTTGTATTAGAAAATGAGAAAGTGATAAAAACTCAAGATCAGTAGAATCGTCGGTGAGAGCAGTTAATGGTCGGGAGTTTAGGCAAGCTTCTATTCGACACATAATCGTCGCCAGCTCCGAGAAGGTGAAGACTTGGTCACCAATAACGCGGCGAAGATGATGCTTAGCTGACTTAACCGCAGCTTCCCAAATGCCCCCGCAGTGAGGAGCACTTGGAGGGTTAAAAATCAAAGAAGTTCCTTCTCGAGTGAGAGACTTGATAGTTTGAGTTGAGAAAGAGGAAGAAGCGTCGACCATTTGTCTTAATAGAAGATCAGCACCAACGAAGTTAGTTCCCTGATCTGAATAAAGTTCCTTACAATGACCTCTACGAGAGGTAAATCGATGAAAAGCAGCGATGAACGCTTCATTGGTGTAGTCCTCGACTACCTCGATGTGCACAGCTCTGTTAGCCATACGAATGCATATCGAGATATATCCTTTCATTGTGCCCTTTCTCCTAGTTTTAGAAAGGCGAACGTTGATAGGGCCGGCGTAATCAACACTAGCACGTTCGAACGGTGGTGACGGGCGCACTCGGGCCTTGGGCAATTCACCCATTAATTGAGAGGGCACTCGAGCGGCGTGACGTGTGCAAATAATGCATTGTTCTGATGACTTTCTTAACAGCTGATCGTCCTTTCACTATCCAATACTGACGTCTGAGGGTAGCAAGCGTTAGTTGAACACCACCATGAAGAGTGCGATGATGAGCATCTCTTATTAATAGAGTCGTAAAAAGACAATCAGCAGGAAGGGGATGCTTAGCATCTTCTTCGAGAAGAGAATGTGAGAGTCGACCGCCCACCTTGAGCAAATGATTTTGTATCATGGATTTAACGGTAAAAGAGTACTTTTCGATGAACGTTTACCTTTTCTCTGTAACTGATGGAGTTCAAGTTTAAAATACGCTGTTTGAACTAGATATATCAGACAAAGTCTGGTGTTCTCAATCTCACTAGCACTTATCTCCTCCGAAGTCGGAGTGTGTTGGCATAGTAGGGATTGAAGAACAGTGAAAAAGGTAACGCCTGAATTCGAAGACGTCGTACGCACTATTTTCGAACAGATTCTATTAATAAATCTGAAGCAATACGAAGCCATTCGTAACAACTTATCTAATGACGAGTACTTATTAAGGAGACTCCAAACTTCTGGAGTGTTCTCAACAGAATTTGGAGTGTTTTTACTAGCGACTAGACTGTGACTAGGTTGAAGATTGAGACTATTTACGTTGAAATTGAGCTCATCATGAGACCTCGACCAAGGTTCATGATTATCTGAGAGCCAGGCAGGACCATTCCACCATAAGCTATGCAAGGCTAGTTTTGAGGGCTCAATACCTCGTGATATGACATCAGCGGAGTTATCAGCTGATCGCACATGATGTCAATATGCGTCAGGTAATAGAGTGTGAATTTCCGAACACCTGTTTGCTACAAATACACCCCATCTAGATGGGTGATCCTTTAACCAAAAGAGGACATCTGCCGAGTCTGACCGTAGATGAATACTCTCAACCTTTATGGGAAAAGATTCGACAAAAGTTTGCACCAGACGAGCAAGTAGCAACGCAGCGCAAAGTTCTAAGCGAGGTATGCTTATGTTTTAAGTGGAGCTACTCGCATTTTGGCCACTTGCATTGTGACTAGAACATTTTGAGTTTGAATTGAGCGCAGATAGATCACTGCACCATATGCAAATTTGGAAGCATCTGCAAATCCATGAATTTCAAGAAGATCGCAATTTGGAGTGTATCCACTCCATCCAGGGATTTTTATGTGACTAATACTATGAAGATCTTGCAACCATGTTTGCCAACGATTCGAAGTATCGAGAGGAAGCTCCTCATCCCAGCCAACTTTAAGTAACCATAAGGATTGCATGATTATTTTTGCTGTGATCACTACAGGAGCTAACCAGCCCATAGGATCAAAAAGACGAGCTATTCTTGAAAGTATAGAACGTTTCGTGAAGGTCAATTCGATCGGGACTTCTGCGATGTGAAAGCTAAATCAGTCTGTGTTAGGTTGTCAATCTATACCTAAAATTGGTACAGGTGTTACTGAGGCAAATAATGAAATCGTATCTGCAGCTAACATATTCGAGGGTAGATAAGAGAGAACTTTAGCATTATTTGAAGTCCATTTTCGAAGATTGAGATGACCTTGTTTAAAGAGATGAATTAACTCATCTTGTTTTTTCAATGCTTCATCAAGTGAATGTGCACCAGTAAGCACATTATCTGAATACATTTCTGATCGAACAGCTTCAGCTGCGATTGGGAAAGTTTGGCCATAGTCTTCGGCTAATTTCAAAAGAGTTCGTATAGCTAGAAAAGGCGAACAGGCCAAACCATACGTCACTGTGATTAATCGATAAATTTGAATGGGTTCACTCTTGTCAAAACGCCATAAAATCGACTGAAAAGGTTGATCACATTGTTCAACACCAATCTGCCTGAACATTTTCTCCACGTCAGCTGATAGAGCGATCTTATACCTACGCCAGGCATAGATCAAAGCGACGGGATTTTGAAGAAGATTAGGTCCAATGTGAAGAAGATCATTGACCGAAACACCTGATTTAGACTTACTCGAGCCATTAAACACAGTACGTAGCTTGGTTGTCGTACTTGTTTCTTTTCACACACCATGATGTGGTAAGACGGCTTGAGATTTGTTAGATAATGGATCAAATTTTGAAGAGAGTGACATATGACCAAGGTCAATGTACTCTTTCATAAAATCAGTATAAGCAATTTTGAGTTTTTCGTCTTTAGCGAAGTTTGCTTCGAGATGAGTGAGTGGGCGTAATGCGACAGAATAAGAGTTCTCGAGATGAGCAGAACTCAACTGGTCTCGACTTTTTCAGGGTAGACTTACTATATCTTGCCCTGTTTGTCTTGACGAGTTGTTTTCTGATAGAAATCCTCGCAGGCTGGTTCGTCTGGCGAGTAAGATTTTTTTTCTTTGACTATCTCCTCCGCCCTCCAAAAATCTCATACGAGCTCCAAGAGTTTGGCTTCATGCTCGCAGTTGTTTGAACAATCAAGAGATATTAATTCTAGCCCTATTTCTGAAGTTGATGAAGAGATATTTCCTGTCAAGAGCCAACCATGTTTTGAACTAACAAGGAGTGGCTCAGAGATCCGGATCACGGATTCGGCTGAAACTGTGGGATATGTTTTTGGATATAGAAATATGGAGAAAGCTGCAATATTAGACCCTAACGCTAAAAAAAAATAAAGTTCTGAGCACTTTTAGCTTTATTTTGAAGAAAGTCTTAAATAATATTTCAAGTAGAGAAAATAAAACTAGAGAAAACAAGCTTTCATTTGCTTTTTTAAGGATTAAAAAATGTCGATTCCTTCCAAAGTTATGAACATTTGAAATTGAGCATCGAAAATGCACTGTTAAATTCACTGTTCGACTACCTGCGTATTTTGGTGCTTTTTCGATGCTCAATTTCAAACATTCATAACTTTGGAAGGAATCGACATTTTTTAATCCTTAAAAAAGCAAATGAAAGCTCGATTTCACTAGTTTTATTTTTGCTACTTCAAATGATATTTCAAGACTTTCTTCAAAATAAAGCTAAAAGTGCTCAGAACTTTATTTTTTTTTAGCGTTAGGGTCTAATATTGCAGCTTTCTCCATATTTCTATATCCAAAAACATATCCCACAGTTTCAGCCGAATCCGTGATCCGGATCTCTGAGCCTCTCCTAGTAAGTGCTATCGGCTGAAGACTTTGACCCGTAACAATTTGATCTTGAATGATTTGCACGTAAGCGCTGGCACCGAGAAGAATATCGATGCGTGATGGTTCGAGATACGCGGGGTCTGCTAGTTGCAGCCGTCTTAAGTATTCGAAATTAGAAATACCACCTACGACGGGGGGCCTATAAGACGAGAGTTTTGGCAATACAATGCCATCAACTTCCAATGAGAAAGTCGAGTTGAAATGCGGTTGTATAGTAAGACGTGCTACTTTAGAAGATACAGCAGCTGTCTTTTCATCTATACCTTGAATGTGCGTGTGACTGGTTCTACAATTTAGAGAAAGCAAGTTACACATAGCTTGTGTAACAAGTGAGATTTGAGATCCTGGCTCGATCAGTGCACGAACTTGAATTTTGGTTCCGTTAGGACCAAGGGCGTTAACCCTAGCGGTAGCTAAAAGTACTCCTGTACATTTAGTACTTTCTCCACTATTAGGGGAGACTGCTTGATGAGCAGATTGAATGTCTTCAGAAATGACAAAGTTGCCACAGTTTGGGCTTGAGGTGCTGGGCACTGATCTAATCTGACCAGTCTGCGACGAACTGATTACTTGATTGCTGTCAGTGTGCACCATGGTGTAATGCTTGGCTTTACAATGGAAGCATCGGTACGTGGAAGTACAACTTTTAACGTTGTGCTTCCCTAAATTCTCATACTAATTTCTATGCATCATTTGAACTTGTGACCGCCATTTTGAGTTTTGTAAGTGTGATAGCAAGATCGTGATCAGCAACTTAAAACAAAATTGCGGTCAGAAGTTCGAATGAAACATAGATTTCATTTAAAATTAGTAAACACGCGGGATCTTCAAGGTCGAAGATCAAGATTTTGCTATTAGACGTTCGAAATTCAAAACTAAAATGACTACTGAAAAACTAAAAAGTCCTAATATGACGCTCTTCCGTTCTCTGAGAAGAGCGTGTGTTGAGATAGTAGCTGAAAATGTAACTGGAAATGTTTTCATTTCCGCTACGCTCAGCAGTTTTCCCATAGGTTCTATCAGCACCCGGAAATGTGACAGTTTAGACTGCAAATGTGTGTGCAAAATTGAACTTTGCGCATCATGATAGGAAATAGTACATTTCTATGCTAGTGCGTGAAGATGATTTTATCGTCGTGAACGTTTGCGTCCGAGCGAAGCGAGGTTGTAAAGGTCACACGATGTTATAATCACCTTCTCACTCGTACAAAGCTAGACTTAGTGCACGCTTTTTTATTCTGGCGTGTGCGAAATCGAGCTTTGCGCACAAAGTGTCAACCAATTTATTTCCTGTAGACCTCTCTGCCCATAAAATTTTGTTTTTAACGGAGTGAACGAAACTCGGCTTTTCGTGCTTGTTTTGCGTGCGCGAAGTAACTGTTTTACACAGGCCATGTGCGGAGTATCGTAGCTGTCCAATAGATACACATAACCTCAAGACGACCTCCGTAAAAGCTTATTCCGTGTGTGTAAAGTTGAATTTTACGCGCACTATGAAGAAATAGTTTTCATCACTAGGACGTAAAGTGGAACTTTACGCACCGCGTGTTGGGCGATCACGAGGTCGTAAAGATTTCGCCCGCGTAGCGAACAATATTTTTGTTATAGTATGAGTAAAGCATGTCGCATCGTTTAAGTGAGTAAAGTTCAATTTCACGCACTGAATACGATACGAATCGACGTACTTTACGCATACTGTGCAAAAGAATAAAGTTAGATACGTATGGGCGCTGTGGGCGACCGTTGCACACATGTATCGAAATGTACTATTCCCATCTCATTCATCCCGCACGTTTCTCAGAGTTTAGTTTAACTAATTATTTCAAAATCACGATTTTTTTGCCTAGCGGGCCGAAAGTGCCACTTTTGCTCCGCCGATCGCAAAGGTTGTATTTTCGGCCTCGCCAGGCAAAAAAATCGTATAGGCACCACGGAAGCAACTAAAGAATGCCTCAGATCGCACGTTTGTCACCCTCGTCTTCGGCTCGGGTGACAATTACGTGTGATCTGGGACATTCTTTACTTTTGCTCCCTAGGGTCGTAATATACTATTTAATTTTAAAAAGCGTTAGCTTAAAAAATAGTTAGGATTGAAAAAAATAAGGGATAAATATATACGATTCTTTATTTATTAGTTATTAGTGATACAAAGAGTAGTAACTTATATCATTTGCACTTTCAGAAAAAAACTTTCATAAAGACCAGTAAAGAAGTAGATGCCAAACGGATTGTCGAAAAATTCAGACAGAATGAATTTATGAAACAAAGAACGCCATTAAAAGCACTTGTAAATAGAAGTGAATCGACTAGCTTAACACCTTCCCCATCTGGGGGCAACGAGCAACCGTCATCGGCTAATGGGACACGTTTATTGATCAAGCGATCGCGTTCTGAAATTTCTCATTTTTTTTCTCGTAATTCGGATGTCCCGAAACCAAGCCAAGCCTTACATTCTGTAGAGCGATGCAAGGATCGGCCTGCGTCGCCTAGACTGTCGCGTTCCCACTCTCGTAGTTCGGATGTCTCTAAACCCTCACGTTCACCAGCGCGACGCAAGGATCGGCCTGCGTCGCCTAGACTGTCGCGTTCCCGCTCACGTAGTTCGGATGTCTCTAAACCTCGCAAACCCTCACGTTCACCAGCGCGTCGCAAGGATCGGCATGCATCGCCTAGACTGTCGCGTACCCGCTCTAATAGTTTGGATGTCTCTAAACCCCGCAAACCCTCACATTCACCAGCGCGTCGCAAGAATCGACCTGCGTCGCCTAGACTGTCGCGTACCCGCTCTCGTAGTTCGGATGTCTCTAAACCCCGCAAACCCTCACGTTCACCAGCGCGTCGCAAGGATCGGCCTGCGTCGCCTAGACTATCGCGTACCCGCTCGCGTAGTTCGGATTTCTCTAAACCCCGCAAACCCCCACGTTCACCAGCGCGTCGCAAGGATGGGCCTGCATCGCCTAGACTGTCGCGTTCACGCTCTCGTAGTTCGGATGTCTCTAAATCCTCACGTTCTGCAGCGCGACGCAACGATCGATCTGCATCGCAGAGGCGATCACGTTCCCGCTCTCGTAGTGGGGACATCTCTATATCTGACTGCTCCTCACACTCTTCATCGCGACACCAGAGGCGACATGCATCATCTAGTCGATCGCGTTCGCGATCTTCTAGCCGAGAGGTTTCTGTATCTCGCAGGCAGTCGTTCCGGCGTACTCGATCACGTCGACGACGTCCAGTACGAGAACGGATCTGCACAGCGGACGAAAATAATTCATTGTACATGATAAAGCATTACAAGCCAAAATTATTCCGACAATATATGAGAGAGGGTTTACATAATCTCCCAGGTATGATCAAGCTAATTTTTATTTCCTTAAAACATATTTAACCCTTTTAGTCACGCGAGCCTATATATCGGCATCTTTTGCTTATAATTTTTTATATATTTTATGCATTATCCTGAAAGTTTTTTCATTTTCAAGTAGTACAGGACTTAAGCTTCGTCTCATTGGTATAGTGCAGGATGCTTGACCTCTAATATTTTGTTTTAATTTTTCTTGATCGTGGAGGCTTCTGGAAGTTCTAATTTTCAATCCCCGTATTTTTCCGGTGAAATTTTTTAATTTTCTAGGGAAATAGCCGAGCATGCCAGGAATTGCTCCTGCCCAGGCCTACCGTGATTCTTTCCTTCGGGGCCGATCGCCAATGCCTAGGTATTTCTTGCAATCTCAGTGAACCGGCGCGGCGTCGGAGTTCCCACCCATCCGGTATTTTCTAGCTGGCCCAAACTCTTCAACACAAGCCTCGCATGCCTTAAGCGACAGATTCACTGATCCACGACAGTCTACGTGTCTTGGAGTTCTCACACACACACACACACACACACACACACACATACACACACACACACACACACACACACACACACACACACACACACACACACACACACACACACACACACACACGCACGCACGCATTCACGGATGTGTGTACGTGTGTGTGCGGGTGTGTGTATAAGGGGTATGGGTAGGTGTCGGTGCGTGGGTGTGTGTGGTTGTCTAGGTGTGAGAGTGTGGGTGTGGGTCTGTGTGAGGATGTGTGGGTGCAGGCGTGGATATGCGTGTGTGGGTGTGCGTATTTTTTTCGAGGCGACGGGAAACTGCTTTAGGCACCATAGGGAGACACGTGTCTCCCCGCGTGGGGGACTTCCCTGGCGTTGACATGCCAAAATTTATCCACTAAAACCCCTCCGCCTCATACTGAGATCGCGGAAACCGCCGGAAGGCACTACTTCGTGGGGGCAATGTTTGCCTCAAAGGCCTTTCTCAGAGCTACCCGGCGCCACTTTAGCTATCCGCGCTGTCCACGCCTCCTCCTCTCTCTTCCACCCTCAGGATGGAGTTGAGCCTTTCTACGATGGACGTGGCGAGTGTAGCCACCGCGTCCCAGCCCTCCTACGAGGCGAGCATGTACTAACCGATGCCCTCCGGTGTCAGGGGAACCTCCCATGAGGCCCGGAACCGCTCCTACTCATCTTGGAACGTCGTGAAAGCGAAAAGTGCATACTCCACGTCCTCGCTGACTCCAGGGCATACTGGGTACAGCGCGCTATGCTACATGCGGATACGGTGTAAGTAGCTGTGGAAGCAGCCGTGCTTGGTAAGTACGTGTGTCAGATAGCGAATCCATGTCCCCTGCCTATCCACTCCTCAATATCTAGGAGGACTCGGTGAGTCCATCGGCCTCCTTCTGCCAGATCCCGTCAACGCTGCCACTCTTCTCATAAATTACTGTAGATGGCGCGGTGACTACACTTTTGCAGAATAAAATTCTAAATGAAGGAGAGCGATGATAACAGAGTCGCTCTCTAAAGTAATAATTTATTCGAGATAGCTGTTAAGGTAGGACGAGGCATTTATTTTTGTGTGGTGTTGTGTTCATTGCAGGTAGCAGCACGACAGCAGAGAAACAGCAGTAGAGTACCTCTCAGGCTTGAAGATAAGTGACACCGTATTATATAACCAGTTAACGTCATGCTGCCTAAGGTAAACATTACGACGTCTTAGCTGTCACCTGATTTGAGCTTTTCTCCAAGCTAGGGGATGTCGAGTCTCTTGTTCAACACCTGAAAAGCAAATTCTCGAGCTTTGTGTGCAAGAATCGGACATTCTTATTCTTGTATCTGTTGCTGATGCTGCTGCTCTGCACTCAGGTTTACGGGCGCGACACTCGTAGAGTAGCGGAACGCTATACTTCCCGTCTACCGTGATGGAAGAAAATACAATTAACCCATATGATAATGAGGATGGTTTTCATCGAACCAGATGTTGCTTATAATTATATTTCAATTTCTAATTTGTATCTGAGAAATTCTATTAAGAGAAATTTTTGGTTATTGACGAGCATCATTAATATACGATGATGAACTGTATTGCCAAATGCAGCTCGATCGAAATATTTCCTTTCTTTCGTACATTTATCTAAATATTTCATTTCGTTTGCATACTTATCTAAAAAATACCAGAGTAACTATTAGAAAGCAATAATAGTCGGTGAAGTAGGAATATTACGATAAAATAACAAGATTTAACCTCTTTTATTTCAAAATATAAATATTCGTAATTACTTAGCTAAATGTTTAGTTATTGCGTAGGGCCATCGCTATATACCCATTGCAGGAGAGAGTCATGATCGTAGCATGCCAGAAAAGTGCGATGTGAGCTGGCGAGGCTATGGGAGTCGCGCCCGTCTCGCTGCACCCGATCGACGCGACTCCTGTAGAGTAGCGGCGCGCTATACGTCGCGACTACAGTGATGAAAGAAAATACCATTTACTCATATCATAACGGGGATGGTTTTCATCGAACCAGATGTTGCTTATAAGTATATTTAAATTTCTACTTTGTATCTGAGAAGTTCTATTCAGAGGAATTTCTGGTTATTGACGAGCATCCGCAATACACGATGATTAATTGTATTGCCAAATGCAGCTCTATCGAAATATTTCCTTTCTTTCGTATATACTTATCTAAAAACTCACTATTTGAAAGGAATAACAGTCGGTGAAATGGGAATTTCCCTATAAAATAACACGATTTAACCTCTTTTATTTCATAAATTCGTAAACCAGAGCTCCTGTATAACGAAAACTGTACATTATTTTACCACAAACGAAAATTGTGTAGCAGGCACATTTAGTAGTCTACGGGTTGCCAGAGCCGTTCGACGCTCGACCGAACTCGACCACCCATAGAGTAGCTGGCCGCCGACAGGCTCTGTCGGTTTCTATCTTGTAATTGCGTACTATATGATAACCAATTGCGTAGCACTAGTATCACTAGAATCTTATGTTCTGGCTGATTTTCATAGCATATCGATCTATCAGGGCTCAAATTAAAAGCAGAACAAATTATGTATTGATAATATGTGTGCAGTTTTTACAATATAGATAAATAAACAGACTAAAACCAAAAAGAACAACTGGATTATCAACCTTTTTTAATTTTGTGTACGCTGCAAAATATTTTGAGCTTTCATTCATTTATGTGCTTATTGTAAAGAACCTGTGCTACAGTCTTTTGAATTTTAAACTTTGAAGCTTCCAAAATGTTAGAGCCCCCAAAGAGTTCCTGAGATTTGCGGGTATAGAATGGAAATCCATCTATAAAAAAGAGATTGTCACATTACGCTGTATTGCGTGCGCATCTGATGACTAAAGCAATGGTTACTTTTTCCAATTCGATTAGCAGATATACACGGGGTTTCAAAAGCGAAAAAATTACGGCACCTGGGCTAGCTGAAATCGCTAACAGCTGAGAAACGGCTTGCGAGAGCCAAAGAAACTCAGTTCTCAGATTACGTGGGCTCATATGATAACGTTGCAGCCAGCGGCGATTCGCAGAATTCTTCCGAACGCCCCGAGCGCCGTCAAAGCGCGCGCCCGAGTTGTCGATGCCGTAGTCGTGCCGCCGCACTCCGCAGCCGAGATTTGACAACACTGCGCTTTCGCGTAGTAGGAAGCGACAACAACACGGCTGGACGTGGTGACGCCGGCACGCCGCGGCTGCGTGAGAACAGTGATGGGCAGACACAAACATACACATAACACGTACGTACACAGTCGGACAGAGTGCACATTCCGAGGACATCACCGAGACGAACACGATGGGGAAGCGACGGCGATGGTGCAGTTAAAGGAAGTCCACGCTCCCGCGACCGACTTGAGTAAGTACTTTACTTCGGACTTTATTCTGTAGTATCTGTAGTATAGCCGAACCTAACCTCCAAATTTCCATCTGCCTGATTTCCTGACCCTAGAAGTTTGATATTGCTCTCCTCATTCCTAATGCTTGACACATTATTAATATATTTTGTTCTGCCTAAATCGAAGTGCTGCTGTATATGACCACGCGCTTTCACATAATTCTACTCCCCTCGAGAACGGCCGGTGCAGGTATCACTTCCCGAGGACATCACCGAGGCGAGCATGACGGAGAAGCACCGGCAACAAACCGAACTTTTGAGGTCTTTTCGTACTTTTGGGGACGATCCCCAAAAGTAATATATACGAAACTAGACTTTTGAGGATTTAAAATGGCGGATATTAATACCTTCCACGCAGAGAGGGATTTATTTCTTTAGTCACGCATCCTAGACTCTGACGGAAGAAACTCTAGATCCTCAAAAGTACGGTTCACCCGATATATATATATATATATATATATATATATATATATATATATATATATATATATATATATGTACAGTGGTTGTCTGAGTTACTGTTGTGCGAGTAAGTTTTTATCTCTTTTAACATCATTTGGCTAAACCCCTGGTGCCAATGAAGCTTCCCAATAGCTGTCGCTGTCTTTTCAGCTGGTGAATATACTTTCAATGTCATATTATTAGGATTGTTGCTTCAGCCACGTACTCTTCTTTCAGCAGAGGCAGAATGGATTATGAAGTTGTGTGTTACACGCCTGGCTAGCCTCCAAGAGCGTTTACAGGGCAATTGTGATTGTAACAGGTATCGTTTCAACTACTGTTTATTCTTATTCTTTTATACACCATGCAATGAGTGATTCTAGTCCAACTAATCCTTTTCTTTATATTACAGTTACGATATAGCATATGAGAAAGATAAAGTTCTGGAAGGCCCAAGGAGATGCAAGAGGAGCCGACAAGAGGCCAAAGTCACTACGCCTCAGGCAGCTGAACTCCTATTACCACCCTGCTGGAGAAAGTTGATAGAAATCAATAGAAATAGATAAGACTCGCCATTGAAGTCGATAAAATCTCTTATCGACTTGAATGGTGAATCTTAATTCCATTTTCTGCATTAGAAATTGACAAAATGCGATCAAATCGATATAAGTCAATATAAGTTGATAAAAATCTATAAGAAAAATTACAATTGAAATCAATAAATAAAATTACAATTGAAAGCAATAAAAAGATTATCTTGAAAATTCCATCGATTTCAATTGTGATTTTTCGTATAGTTTTATCGGCTTCTATTGACTTATATCGATTTCATCGCATTTTATCAATTTCTAATACAGAAAAAGCAATTAAGATTTCCCATTCAAGTCGATAAGAAATCTTATCGACTTCTATCAACTTTTTCCAACAGGGCATCCCCTAATAATCGTTAGGGCCTATAGAGAGCTTGCATGCTCTCTATCAACATTTTAATGTTGCTAGGAAAATACATTACAAGTATGTCGTTGCTCCCAGAGGGTTGATTTAGGCTGCTCAGGGCCTTCCCTAAATCTGAGCTCTCTGTGTAGATTTTCTAGTCCACACTTCTATATTATATATGTCGACTCTAAATATATACAGTTTCTTTATTGTAACATCAACATGTGATGTTACAACCTTTACACTCTTGGCATTATTGTGTGTACAGCTGTCCTACGCTGCAAACAACACTAGTGAAGGCATTGCTGAAGAGGCTGTCCTAGTTGACAGTCTTTACTGTGGTTGTTGACAGCTAATGGCTGTCTGCTATATCACTTATATAATACAAGACTGTAGGACTCGATTTTCTATCGATCTGCAATCAAATATTATGTTTATGATATTGTATGTTATCGTAATATACTGTAGTAATTGATAATTTGTTTTATAATCAAAGATCGTTTTGCATGTGTACATTATTGCATGATTTTATTCAATACAAAAACAGTAATTGATGATTTCTTCATCAATTAATAATTATCATAATTTTGTATATTATTTATTCTGCAGCAATAGATCACTTCTTTATTGATTTGCAATCGAATATTTTTTATAACTAAATGTGCATGTTATTTTATATAAATATGTTTTTTTAATCAGCATTCAATTCTTGTAGAAATAATTTTGTATGGTTTTATTTAATATCGCAGTAATTGATTGTTTTATCGATCTGCAATGAAAATTATTTTTATGGTTTTGCATGTTATAAACAACAGCAACAATTGATTATACCCTTATCAATTAACAACCAAGGACTGTTTTCCTAATTTTGCATGATATTTTATAATCTGAAGTACACGATAAATTCTTTATTTTACAATCAAAAATACTTATTATAAATTATTATGATTTAATCTGCAGTAGTTGATAATTTCTGTATCAATCTGCAATCAAATATTATTTTTATGATATTGCATCTTATCGTAAAATACTGCAGTAATTGATAAGTTCTTTATCAATTTACAATCATAGATAATTTACATAATGTTGCATGGTATTCATATAAGTATTTTTTATTTATCGATTTATAATGAAATATTATGTTTACGATATTGCATGTTATCATAAAATACTGCCAAAATTGATAATTTCTTTATCAATTTGCAATCATGGATCGTTTTCATAATGTTGCATGGTATTCACATAAGTATTTTTTATTTATCGATTTATAATGCAATATTATGTTTACGATATTGCATGTTATCGTAAAATACTGCCAAAATTGATAATTTCTTTATCAATTTGCAATCATAGATAGTTTTCATAATGTGTTGCATGGTATTTACATAAGTATTTTTTATTTATTGATCTATGATGAAATATTATGTATACGATATTGCATGTTATCGTAAAATACTGCAAAAATTAATAATTTCTTTATCAATTTGCAATCATATATCGTTTTTATAATGTTGCTTGGTATTTATATAAGTATTTTTTATTTATCGATCTGCAATCAAATACTATGTTTGTGATATTGCATGTTATCGAAAAATACTGCAGAAATTGATAATTTCTTCATCAATTTTCAATCACAGATCATTTTCATAATTTTGCATGGTAATTTATATGAGTATTATTCAATTATCGATCCGCAATCAAATGAAATTGTTACAAACCTTAATAATTTCTTTATCATTTATCATGAAAATAACGTATAACGTCTTATTCTCGTAAAATTTACTGATAAGAATTGTTGTTTGAAAAAATGTATAAACTTGATATGAATATTTTCATAATTTTTTATAAAAACAATTATTTTTTATATTATGCACTCAGAGAACCACATGTTCTGTTTGAATTCGAAACTATAATATTGTAACTGTTACATATTATATTTGAATACGAAAGAGTTTAGACGGCAAATCTCGTATTGTAACTATTACAATATCAATATTTACAGCAATACATTGAAATTATTTAAAAGAACATGGTGACTTAACTGTTACAATGCGTATATATCGAAATATTTAAATATACGCATGTTAATAGTTACGAATGTTACGAGGCCATGTTATTATTAAAAAAATGTTCTCAGTGCACGCGATCTGTGAGTGTTTCTGGAACTAAAAGCTCTGCGCATAGATTAAGTATACCTTCAGCGCCATCTACTGTTTAATATACAGTAGTTAGCACCCACCTACATTATCGACTGAACCCAACAAAATTTTTCTTGAGTATCACATGGCCTTAAGCTGTGTAATCTTATATCAAATTTCTCAAATTTGTTATCAAAACAGTAAGATAACATAATTATATATATTTACTAACCCAATTTTTATACATTTTTTTAATGTTAATTCTACTACATACTAAATTCTCTAAATCATTTCACAAGGAATTATAAGTTCTGACAGCTTCTATGTAAAAGTTTTTGTTAGTTATTGTGTTCTTTTTTTTTATTGGTATCTGTATAATTTTATTTTTGATATTAATTATTAGTCTCTGATATCTTATACTTTTTATTTTTCATAATCATAGAAAACGGACTCATCGCAAAATAATTATTCAATATTAGAGCATTTTTCAATCACAAAAGTATTTTTTTTTATTTAATTTTAAAGATTCTATTTTTGTAAATTTTGTAATGGTCTTAGACTATTCATGTATAAAGCAGCCTAAGCTATTATCACATAATTTTTAATGTTATTCAAGAGAGTGTAATATAGTATCAAAAACGTTTTAGTTTGCATAATATTTTCCTTTTCTGTAAAACAAGGAAAGTAGGTCTTTCGTTTCTTCAATTATTCTTCCAATGTGTTGATCCCATTGAATATTGTAATCAAATGTAATTTTGTATCTTATTATTCTGTTTTTGTAATTATATTATCTTTGGAATGTCATGTCGATTTTTCCGATCTTATTTACAGCTATTGCGTCGAATATTTCCGTGTCAAATCGAATTCTGTTAAATAATAAGCGAAAATTCACTATACTAGTTGTATTGAGGCCTTGAAAATCGTGTTTATAGATTTACATGATCCAGATATGACTGTGCATAAAAATATCAATTGAGAATAAGTTTTGTTTAAACGTTATCTATATTCTTCGTATTTAACAGTTTTATTGAAAGTCAAATCCTTGTTTATAATTATATGAACTTTCGAATGTTTTATTGATTTTTTCGATCTTATTTACAGCTACTGTATTTAATATTTGTGTCAAATCGTATTCTGTTAAATAATAAGCGAAACTTGACTATATTAAGTGTATTGAAGCTATAAAAAATCATGTTTATACGTTTAGATGATTCAGAAATAATTGTACATGAAAATGTTAAATGGAAAAAAGTTTTGTTGTACATTATAATTAACAATTTTTACATTTTTAGATTACCATATTTCCGTTAAGTTACATCCTGAGACGCTATAGCCGAAAATACTTCATCATGTTGATTTTATGTATATTTAGGCGTTTAAAATTGATTTTATCGCATTATCTCATTAGGAATTGATTGTACATGAAATGTTAAACAGGAAAACGTTTTGTTTTGTTATAGTCTACAATTTTTACATTTATAATTTGTGTGAAGAAAGATTCTATCAAGTTATAGCCGAAAATCGTCCATTTTATGTATATTTTAGCGTTTAAAATCGTTTTTATAAGTGTAACTCATCAGGAGTTGATTTTATATGAAAATGTTAAATGAGAAAAAGTTTTGTTTTATTATAATCTACAACTTTTACATTCAACAATTTTGTGTAAAATCAAATCCTGTCAAGTTATAGCCGAAAATCGTCCATTTTATGTATATTTTAGCGTTTAAAATCGTTTTTATAAGTGTAACTCATCAGGAGTTGATTTTATATGAAAATGTTAAATGGGAAAAAGTTTTGTTTTATTATAATCTACAACTTTTACCTTCAACATTTTTGTGTAAAATCAAATTCTGTCAAGTTATAGCCGAAAATCGTCCATTTTTGACCTTTTTTGTCGTTTTTCGCAGTTATCTTTGCAAATATTGCTCGTAGAAAAAAGTGTCCAACAGAAAAAAGGTGTATTTTAATTAGTTTTAGCAGATAGACCTGTAGACATAAGCTTAAAATTAATTTTTCTAGCCATTTAGCTTAAAAATCGATATTTTGAAATATTTCTTTGTGCTCGCATTTTTAAAATTTTTCATCGATCTATCTCAATTGAGAACCAGTACTTAGGTATAATTAGAGGAGTATTTTCCCGCCATCCCGATGGAATCGGTTGAAAATTCATTGAGATAATCGAGGAACTTGCGTACATACGGGCGTACAGACATACATACATCACAGAAATCGCTTAAAACGCACTCATTTTGACTGGAAAAGACTTTTCATGTATCAAATTATTAGTTTTTGAAGTCAAACAATTTTCGCTCTGGTGAAATTATAAGGCTCTCCCGAGAAGCGGTCGTGCCTAAGAACATGGCTATTAATCCATTGATTGTAGTATCTTTATTATCTATAACTTTCAACCCTAATAATGTTAAAAATCAAACAATCAGAAGCTAACCAAGAAGAGATAATATTATATCACGTTATAGAAAATATAATAAAAGATAATCTAAAATACAACTTACGTACAGAAGAAGAATATACTTTACTTATTGAGGAAGACTACCGTGACACACTTCCACAAGATATTGAAGAAGACGATGAAATAAATACAGATTATGCAGAGATTCCTGCTTGTTTATCGAACGAAGAAGATTTAGATTTTGAATATAAGAAACGAGCAGTGGAGTATTGGCAAAGTGGAAAAATAAAACCATTGACGTTGGAAAGTGTAAAGTCGAAGTATAGAAAAGTTACATCCGATCGTTAATTGCGACGGTGGAAATTACAAATTGAAGCAGGAGGTGACAGAAAAGCTAAGCTATATAAAATAACGACTTGTACTTCAAAAAATTAAAGAAGCGATGGAGTCAAAGATGACTGCATGATATTGATTTAAAAAGATGGGCTCTACAAAAGAAAGCAGAAGTAAATATTCCATGGTTTAAAGATTCACATAGATGGATACAAATATTTAAACAAAAACACTACATTGTTTCACGTAAAATAACAAAATTCATTACTACATCGTCTACACAAAAAGCAACAAAATTAGAAGGATACAAAGAAAATTTTGTTAACGATGTTAAAAATCTGATTAAGGTATATGGAGCTCAAAGCGTTTATAATTCTGATCAGGGTGGATTCAATTTAGAGTTACACAGTGGTCGCACGCTCTGTTATAAAGGGTAAAAACTAAAAAGGTAGAAAACATTGTTCAGTCGGTATCTTCTACAACGCATAGTTATACTATTCGACCAACAATATCAGCAGAGGGAAAACTAATGTCTCCGTTATTTATAGTTTTAAAAGAGACCCATGGACAATTTGGATCTAGACCCCTATAGCACTGAATATTTGAGGAATATTCCCTCAATATTCATTTCCCATTTTCTCAATTTTCGCTAATGTTCCGTCAACGTTAATAAACGTGAAAGAAACACTTAGAGAATATTCCTGCCAACCTTGATGACCGTTTTTCCATTCCTTTTCTAAATTGATCAGGTAGGCGACCTATTATTGTAATATTACAGCAATATTCATAAGATTAATTAATACTAGATGAATATATAATTAAGTTTCACCAATATTCGTATAAGATTTATCGACACGAGAG